>SJXQ01001889.1:25661-40370 GCA_006408695.1 Aepyceros melampus | reverse complement strand
TTGCGAGTGGTTTTAAAATTTGCTTCCCGCCCACCTCCAAGTGCACTGATCCTGGGGGTGGAAAACGGGGATCCGTTCTCAGGAGCCTTCCCTCCACCCTCGTGTCACTTCTCCACTTTTTCAGTGGACCAGGTGGTCCTCACTTCCCCGCGGGGCTTGGGAGTCAGGGAGATCCCAGGCGCACCCGTGACAGAGGATCCACGGCCCGCTTGGCACAAGAGCCTGGATGGCCGCTAGACATCTCCAGCTCCACAAGGCCTGAGCCGAACTCCTGACCGTCCCCAAAACACACTCCTCCCATAGTCTGTCACTAGTTCACCGCAGCTCCATTCTGCAAATTCCCTACAGTTTTCCTGGATTCTTTTCTTTCGCTCACACCCCACATCCAGAGAGGTAGCATTTTCAAAATGGTTCCACACTCCCAGCCTTCTCCCTTCTGCCACTGCTACCCTCTGTGCCCAGCCACCAGCATCTCCCGCTTGGATTATTGCAGTAGCCATCTGAAAGATTTCCATTTCCTACCTCCCTCGTCCTCTTCTCCCCTGCCCCAGGAAGGTCTTCTGCAGCAGCTCCCGACTTCTCCCAACCTGGATGACACCATTTTTCTTCTTGCCCTCACTTGCTCTGCTCCAGGCCTCCTGACTCTTCCTCAACACACAAGGTACATCTGTCCTAAGGGACTTTGCACTGGCTCTTCTGTGTGTTGGAATGCACTTTCCCAGATAGCCACTGGGTTCGCTCCCTCCTTTCCTTTCATCTTGACCAACCTTGGCAGAAGCCACCTGGCCAACCTATGCAACAGTTCAAAGCTCTATACCCATCTCTGGCATTCCCCTCTGCTTCCCTTTGTTTTCTCTCTAGTACTTAACTAGCTTAACTAACTGACCTGTCTATAGGTCAGATCCCAAGAAAGCCTCCATCAGTGTCTGTTTTGCTCACTGTTAAATTCGTAGCTGGAAAGTCCCATGGATGGAGGAGCCTGGTAGGCTGCAGTCCATGGGGTTGCTAAGAGTTGGACACGATGAGTGACTTCACTTTCACGCATTGGAGAAGGAAATGGCAACCCACTCCAGTGTTCTTGCCTGGAGAATCCCAAGGACGGAGGAGCCTGGTGGGCTGCCGTCCATGGGGTCGCACAGAGTTGGACACTACTGAAGTGACTTAGCAGCAGCAGCAGCAAATTCATAGCTCCTGGCATGGTACCTGGCACAGAATATCTGCTCTCTGAATGTTAGTAGGATTCTGTTTTCCTGGAACATTTCAGTAAACTCTGGGAGCCACAGGATTGTACACACACACAGGGAAAGGGACCCATAGCTGTTGTTACATTTTAAGGAGGTTTATGAGACCAGTCTGGGATCATGTCACCAAGGGGCATTGTGGCCCAAATATGTTGTGGTTCTTTCAGTTCCTGTTGGAAACAGAGGTTCCCTTGTGGTTTTTGCCTTGAGTACTCCAAGGCTAATGGAGAAATGGGAGGCAGTGAGGCAGAGGACTTTGTACTCATTGAATAGACTGGCTATGAGGCCCTTTTGTTGCCCCAAATGTGGACCAGGTCTGGAGCTAACAGCTCTCTCCATGCATCAAGGTATACTGTGTACTTTACCTGAGTGAGTCTATTTACCCAGTAGATGCTAAGCTGTTGTCATCTCTGTGTTCTTGATGAAATGAGAGGCTCAGAGCGGGGGCATGTCTGGGGTCATGCGACTAGAGAGTGGCCAAGCAGTAAGCAGTTGGGCCTCAAAACTTGGGCTGCTTCCATCTGTCAAGTGGCTGCTCACATTTAGCAGGAGCAGCCCTGGACTGCGGGTCCAGGCAAGGAAAGGAATCCTGCAGCCTCTCCAGGGGCTGCCCTTCCCCTGGGATCTCCTGGCCCTGTTGCTTGAGAAGCTGCCAAGCAAAGGGTCAGACTTAGGCTATGGGAGTTCAGGGGCACCATGGCAAGGCCAGTGTGGGCCCTGCCTTTGGTCTGACACAAACCTGTAGCTTGAGAGATAAGAAAACAGTCAGCAGACACCTCTCATTCATAGGCAGAGTCCTGTAACATACAATAAGTTTTTCCACATTCATGTGACAGGTGTGGGGCTTTAACTGGGCAGCTTCTGGAACTCTGTGTCACTGCATAGGTGGGGGCCCTTGGAGAGCAGGCATGCTGACTGCAAGTATAGCAGTTGCTCTGTTCGTCAGTACACCCTTGCTCCAAAGTCTCCTGTGGCTTTCTACTGCTGATAGCACTAAGTCCCAACTCCTCAGCCTGGTGTCCCACAGGTGGGCCTCAGCCTTCGTCCAGATTCATCTTCTGGTGTTTTCACACATGCTCCTGAGCCTTCTGCCCAGTTGGACTGTTGATTGGACACCAAACAATCCTGGTTCTTCCAACCTCTGGTTTGCTTATGCATTTCTGCCTACGATGCTGGCTGTCCTGTCAAAATTCCACCTGACTTTCAGGGCTCCTCTCAAAAGGCTCATCCTCCTTGAAGCCTGGCTCAAGTTGCATCACAGCACAGCAGCGGTGGTAAGCACTTTTAAGATTCACAATGGAAACAAATGGGAAATTGTTAAAATATTGATTATAATTTCCTGGCGACTTCACTGATTTAAAAAATAGGAACCTTTAAGAAAAAAGCCTTCATTAGCAAACGAGCAGTTAATTAAAGGGCTGGAGAATGGCTTGCATCGATTTCACCATGAAACCAGAAAGCTGTGGCTACACGTCAATTTTTCTCCTGAAGCTCCTTGCTTACCACAAATGCCACTTTCAGAATGCCATAGGTAGTATCATCAAAGGGTAGATAAGGATGGGAAATGGTTTTGGAAACAGATAGATAAATAATTTAGGTAATTAACATAAATCCAGATGACTGCCAGTTTTCCTCTTGCACCATACATACAACTGAAAGACACTGTCAAAGCTCTTATATAGAAAAAAGTATGCAGATGGCTTGCTAATTATTACTCTCTATGCAATGACATTTTTTTTTTTCAACAGCACAGGCACGACTCAGGCCCCACATAGGAAGAGGCTCCATTCACTATTCTAGGACCCTTCAGAACATTTGCAATTTTTGATTAGAAATACACACACCCACCAAAATCCAGGCCTGTGGCTGTCCTAGCAACCAGCTAGGCTACTGCTGCATCATCGCTACAATGGTTCAGAAGGTTAATATGACCTAACGCCAGGGGACCAGCCAGAGCCCAGCATCAAGCAAGCATACTGTCTAGGCAGACATTGGGAAAAAAAACAAAAATAAAAACACAAATGGACAACGTGCTCCTGCTGTTCTTGGTTTGGAAAACACAATCATCTTAACATTAAAAGCAGCCCAAACTGTTGGCGCACCCACTCTGCACCAGGGCCTGTGCTTCACATCATGAGCTCATGAAGCCTCATAAGAATTAATTTCAGAGTGGTGCAGACTGAGGTTCAGAGACGTTCAGCAACTTGTCTTGAGATCACACAGCTGCTCACTGGTGAAACCAAGATTTGAATGTCCTAGGCGGTCTGCTACAGTGGCCTGCAAAAAAATTCCATGAAGACAAAACTCACCAGGGAGATGGGAAATAACATGCACTTCACATGTTACCAGCTCTGTGCCTGTAGCTTTGCTAATTGGCTGGCTTGCACTGCCTCATGAAAAAGGACTGTCACATTTTCAGCAATTTTGTGAACTTGTTGATAGGTCTTGGTAGCTTGTAATTGACCATGGTGGGAGTAGCTACACTCCCAGAAATGGGCACAAGTCCAGGCTGGCTGTAAACGTTGAGAAACATTCCACTGCATACAGACATTAGAGCCAGACTGCCTGGTTCAAATCCTGGAATCACCACTTGCCATATGGCCTGGGGCAAAATGGAGACCTTAGTCTGCCAAAGGGAGATAATCACAGTGCCTGTCTCATTGGCTGGTTGCAATCATTCAAATAAAAATAAATCCATATAAAGCACCTGCCACACTAGAAGTGATGGACTACTGTTTGTAAACATAAGTATACTTCAACTACTAATAATTACTATTATTATTACTTCATCTAGAGTACAACATGTCCTAAATATTCTCTCTGCCTCCGGTCTTGTGCCCTACAGTGATCCTCCTCACAGATGTGAGGGTAAATTTCTAGAACACAGATCTTACCTTGTTCCTCCCTTGCTCAAAATATTTCTATGGCTCCCTATTACCCTCAGGGAAAAGTTGCTACTCCAAAATTTCAAGATCTCTTAGTCTGTTTGGGCTGCCAGAACAAAGTACCCTGGACTGGGGGCTGAAACACCAGAAATACATTGTCCCCAGTTCTGGAGAGTAGATGTCTGAGATCAAGGAGTGAGCAGGCTTGGTTCCTTCTGAAGGCTGTGAGGGAAGGATCTGTTCCAGGTTTTTTCCTTGGCTTGTAGACAGCCATCATCTTCCTATGTCTCTTGCCATTTTCTTCTTTCATTGGACACCCTGTGTCCAAATTTTCCCCTTTTTAATAAGGACATGGGCAGTATTGAATTAGGGTCCCACTCTATGCTAGTAGCATCTCACCTTAACTAATCACATCTGCAATAATCCTAGTCCCAATAAGGGCACATTCTAAAGTACTGACAGAACACAAACACATGAATTTTTGTGGGACACAATTCAACCCATCACCATCCACCCTCTGGCCCCTCAAAAGTTCATGTGTTTTTCTCACATAAAAAATACATTCAAAATCTCCAAAAGTCTTATCCCAATTTAGCATCAACTTTCAATCTAAAATCTCATCCACATATCATCTAAATCAGATATGGGTGAGACTCAAGGTATCATTCATCCTGGGCCAAAATTCCTCTTCATTTGTGAACTTGTGACACCAAGTTATCTGCTTTCAAGATGGATGTGATAGATATGTTTATGTGTTGACTGGGTTAACGGAGGCTCAGAGAGCTGAGTGTGTCTGTGAAGCATTTGTGGAGGATGTTTGCATTTGAATCAGTAGACTAAGTAGAGAGACAGACCCTCATCAATGAGGGTGGGCATCATGAAACCCATGAAGGGCGCAGATGAATCAGATGAAGGAAAGGCAGATCCCACTCTTCTCTTAAGCTCAGATGGCCATCTTTTCCTGCCCTAGAACTTCAGAGCTCCTGTCTTCCCACTTTCAGACTCTGGGACTTAGTCCAGTGGCTCCCTTGGTTCTCTGGATTTGGACTGAATTGTACTGTGGGCTTCCCTAGGTCTCCAGCTTGCAGATGGCAGATTGTGGGACTTCTTGGCATCCCTACCATGTGAGCCAATTTCTATCATAAGTCTCCTCTTCTTTCATCCATCTATAATCTGTCATCTCCTACTGGCTGTGTTTCTCTGGAGAACCCTAATACAGCGGGACAGGCAGAGGATAGCTATTTCCATTCCACAAGGGAGAGATTGGCAGGAAAATAGGGACCACCTGGTCCCAGGAAAGTCTGAAACTTAGCAGGGCAAATTCCATCTGACTTTAGGTTTTTGAATAATCCTCTAGTTCAATGGTTTGCCCTCCAGGTTTGTCCCTCAGCCCCCACAAAAACAACTCAGGCAGTGGACATAGCCAACAAGTGGCTGTTCCAAAACACATTGTTCTTTCACACCTCCGTGCTGTGCACTCTGTTCCCCAAGGGCTGCAGAGGGCCCTCCTTTCACGGCTCACTTGGGCCACTCCTCTCAGCCTTCAGGCCTCAGCCCGAGCTTTTGTTCTCATCTGTGTGGCCTTCATGGACCCCACCCCCCACCTCTGCCCGGAGGCCAGGAGAAGGAGCTGCCTGTTTACAAAAAGCACCTTGGCAAGTGAGCTGCTCTTTGACTTTGTGCCATACATAAATGCTTTTGCTGAGCACTTCCTGTGCAGAGTGTTGGACTTAGGCTGAGCATGCTTGGGAGAACAAGAACGGACCATCTCACATTCATCATTAGAGCCAACTGAAGTACTGCTTTGCAGAGCCACAGGGCCCTTGGCTGCAGGTGCTGACACCTGACATGTCATAACTCATGGGATCCAGAGATTACACGACACAGTGTAAAGGCAAGCAACCAGAAGCCAGCCGACTTTCAATCCAGGCCTTGCCACTTCGTAGCTGTGTGACTTTCCTCTCTCTGTGCCTCTGTTTCCTCTTCTATAAAATGGAGCTTGTAGGGTGCCTACTTCACAGGACTTGTATGGACTCAGTGACTTCATATCTTTCAGGTGTCAGCTGTCACTCAGCTACAGCCAGTTTCGAGCTGCTGCTTCCGCTGATGCAAAATGCTTGCCAAGGGCTAAGCGCGCTCATCCGCCCAGGGACAGGGCTGGGAAAGGCGAATCTCTAGGGCCCCTCCAGCCCTCACGGGACATCTGCTCCGTGCATGAGATGACCAGAGTGCACTAACAGGCAACAGGGACAAATAAATGTGTGGATGTGGGGAGGGGGATGGTGACAACGGATGTTTGTTGGTGGTAGCTCCATCAAATGATAAGAGGCCTGGCTTGGGAGGCAAGACCCTGGGTTCCCAGCTCAGGCCTGTGCCTGACCCAGTGTAGGACCTGGAGCAGGGCTTTACTTCCTGCTCTCCACAGGCACAGACCTCCCAACTGAGGCATTTTCCAGAAAGGCCCCCTACTTGCCTTGGTAGTTGAGAGACCCGTCCTGGGTTGCAGAAGGCCACTGATTGCGTTGGAGCTGGAGCTATGCCTCCACCATCCTGCCTCCCAGCCACACAGTGTGTCTGCCAGCAGGGAAGCGCTACTGCCTTAAGGAATGAGTCTAGATGTCACCTGGTGCAGTTCAAGTAATGAAACCAAAGGGCAAGGTAGTGCCTTGCTGATCTACCCTGTGAGCTGGGACACTCATTCCCCAGCCCTTTCTCCTGAGCGCAGGGGCAGAAGAGGCCAAGAAGATGCTTTGCTACCCAAGTGCATTCTCTCTGGGTACCTCATCTCTGCCCCAGGACCCTCAGGACCTAAGATTTGGTGCAGTCTTCTTGCCCCTGCCTTGTTGCCCAAGGCTTTTCCAAGGTGACACTATATGGGAAATTACGGTACTGGGCACTTGCCAGGAGGAAGAGAGTGTGTGCCTTACATGGGACTGAAATGTCCCTGCTGTTCAGAGAAAGGAGATTCAGAGAAGATGGTAAAATTGGTGCCTTTTGCAGCAGCCAAATTTCCATCTCGTTGTTGTGTGCTGGCAACGTGATGCCCAGAGCCAGATCACACAGGCTGGTGTCACATTGCCTCAGCGGCAAAACAAACAGCATTAGTAATCAAGTCCTCTGGATGTGGTGGCAGATGCCTCGCTGGCTCAGGAGGGCCATAGTTGTCGCTTTAGAGTTTTGGGGTGGTCAGCAAGCCAGATGTGGTGCCACATTGAGCCTCAAGCAGGGCTCAGCTTCTTTCCCGTCCTTTCCTGTCCCCAGCCCTGTCCCACAGAAGCCATCCTTCCCAATACGTGTCATTGTCCATCCCTGAGTCCTGTCCCTGTTTGGCTCCTCATTCCTAAAGACCAAACGTGGCAGTGTACCACATCACGGGTGCCACTCCACCATGCTCAGTGAAGCTGGTGGAATCAGAGTGGAAGCCTCAAGAAAGCTATGGAGTATAAGTTCTGTAGGGTGGCCACGAGGGACTGAGTTTCTGTGCAGTGGGATGAACAGCAAGCCAAACATTTCCTGCCCACTCTCCGAGCCAACACCATGCCAACCCCTCTTGCTGTCTGCTTGTTCCTGATAATGAAATGGCCATTTTACCTGTGTAACATTACTGATTTTATTAGTGATTATTGATTTTCAATTGTGGTTTCCTGGGACTGTGGGATGGAGCAAATCAAAGGCATCTCCATCTCCATCCATTCACTTGAGGCTGTGGGCTCAGACATGACACACACTGACAGTCCTTCCACTGTCTTCTCAAGAATCCTTCATCTCTCTTCCTCCAAAGTCCCAGCTACAGATGGGAGCAGATAGGGCTTTAAGTGGCAGCACTGATGATTTTTTTTCCATGGCTCCGACTGATCTCAGGACCCACTCTGCCCCCATTTTCCCCTGGAGGAAATGCTGGGTGGTATCTTTGGCAAGCTCTAATAGCAGATACACCTAAGTGCAGACTCCTAAGGTCTGGAGGCAAAGTCATACCTTCTGTGACAGAGGTTTTCTTCCCTTTAGAAAACAGCTCTTGGAGTGCTACTGTGCCTTGGTAGAGAGTGTTTGACCGTGGAACCCCAAGTAACCATAAGTCTCCAGTTGCCCATCATGAACTGCTGCTAAGTCACTTCAGTCATGTCAGACTCTGTGCGACCCCAGAGACGGCAGCCCACCAGGCTCCCCCGTCCCTGGGATTCTCCAGGCAAGAACACTGGAGTGGGTTGCCATTTCCCTCTCCAATGCATGAAAGTGAAAAGTGAAAGTGAACTCGCTCAGTAGTGTCCGACCCTTAGCAACTCCATGGACGGCAGCCTACCAGGCTCCTCCGTCCATGGGATTTTCCAGGCAAGAGTGCTGGAGTGGGATGCCATTGCCTTCTCCACATCATGAACTAGGTATTATTAAATCCAATAAATCATAAGGTCAGGCAAGTACATCCTTTGTATGGTGAAAACAGTATAATTGGACTTTGGATCCAAGAAGGTCCAGAGATTCAAGTAAATGACACAAACAGATGGTCCAGACTCTTGTGTCATCTACATCTGTTGTGTTGACCACACCATTCCATCAGCTCATCCCTACAGCTTCATGGAGTTTCCCAGTGACCCGCTGATGGAGGTTAAAATGATTTGGGCCTGGCTCTCAACTGGCGTGGCACAATGTATTGGTAAAAGCTCAAAAACAAGTGGACTGCAGCTCCATTCCAACTCTATTCAGTGATAACACAAAGAAGGGTGATAAAGGGAAATACTCTTAGTGATGGAGTTGCAAGTGACAGAGTTGGGTATCAACCTGATGTGGCGGGAGAAGTGGTCTATAGACCACTGAATGGGAGTGATTGCCATAGCTTATGGTCATGTGTCGAATTTTGCCCACCTTCCAAATTCATGTGTTGAAGTCCTAAGCCTGGTACATCAGATTATGAGCTTACTTGGAAATAGAGTCATCGCAGATGTAATTAGTTAAGATGAGGTCATACTGGAGTAGGGTGGGCCCTAATCCAATGTGACTGGCATCTGTATAAGAAGGGGAAGTCTGGACACAGAGACACACATAGTGAAGAGATGTGGGGAGAGGTGGCCATCTATAAACCAAGGAAAGAGGCCTGGGACTGATCCTTTTTTCAGAGCTCTCAGGAAGAACCAACCCTGCTCACTCCTTGATTTTGGACTTTAAATCTCCAGAATCTGGAGACAATACATCTCTGCCCTTTAAGCCACTTTGTTATGACAGTCCAGGCAAATTAACACACTAGTTGGCTAGGGGCCCAGAGGGAACATGCTTGGAAAATCATGTTCATGGCCAAGAAGATGCAGGAATGGGCATGGGATTCACCAGGATGACCATGAGGCCAAGCATCACTTGTAGCACTGGGCCTGATAGAATAGTCCATTAAAGGCTTATCAAAGATGCTAGTTTGGGAATAACACATTTGGCTCGAGGGGCTGTCTTCCAGGATACAGTAAGGACATGGACCCAATAGCTAGGACCCACAGGTCTGGAAGTTAAGGGCTGGACCTACAGAGGAGTGGGCCTTCTCACCATTACTTCCGGTGACCCCTCTGTGAAATCCGTGCTTCCTGGCCCTGAAGGAGGAAGCTTCCTGGCCTTCAGGCAAATTAGAAGTTCTGATTTGCTGGGATGGATTTTTTGCCCCAGGGGTCACAGTAGCAATTCCATTGAACTTAAAGCTGCAGTGATCATCTGGTCAGTTTGTGTTTCTCATGCCTGCAAGCCAGCAGGAAAAGAAACAAGGGGTTAGGGCTCGCTGCAACAGTGGTGGGACTAATATGTTTAGAGCCCAGTAAATTCCATGGGAGCATTTTCTTGGTGCTTCCATGTCCAGTGATAAATGCGCACAGGCAATTGCAGGAACCGTGGCTCAGGGCAAGGCAGCCACAGGCTTAAACTCCTCACAGGTACAGGTACGAGTCTTCCCAGGCAAAAAATACAGAGCAGCCGGAGGAACAGAGGGTGGAGGAGAATGCAAGGGCTAGCAGTTATGGCCCTAGCATCAGCTGTTGCACCGGGGACTGTCACTTTTCCACAAACCTACTTGGATTAAAGTCTCTGCAGAGGTTGCAGCTGGTCAGCCCCCTGAAGGGGCCTCTGGGTAGATAGAGTGGTCTTGGACTTCAAATGTCTTGAGGAAGAATTGAAAGCATTTTCTCAGAAATGAAGGCCCCATATGGTCCCATGGGAGGAGACATGATGGAAGGCCCCTCACTTCTGTTCCTTCGGTCATTCTCCCCACCACATTCTCATACATAAGGTTTTGTCTTAGTTTCGACTTTCCCGGGAGTGCAGGCTGAGGGAGTAAGCATAGACCAGCCCTCACGGAGGTTCCAGACTGGCTGGAGAGGAAATAGGACATTATGTAGCTGGTGTAATGTCTCTCATTCAGTACGGCAGGAATGCGGGAAATCACAGCAGCCTTCAGTCATCTGGGAGAAGGCCTAAGAGGGCTTCCCTAAATTGTGACACATGTCTTGTCAGGAGAAAGGAGTGTGGGCCATTGCTCTTGAGGGGAGTGTTTTTTCAGGGCTGAGGGAGTGGGGGTGTGTCCAAGACTGTTGGATGTTTCAGTCTTAGAAGCAGAGCTGGCTGTGGAGAAGAGGGGCAGCTGGAGCTGTGAATTCTTTCTAGAAGAAGTGAGGCCCTGCAGGAGATGAGGCACAATGGGGTTCAGGACCCAGGGGGATAGGTCTTTATCCACAAAGGAAGCAGCAGCCCTTTTCCCTCTGAGGTTGAAGAGAAAGAAGGAGGGGAGGCTGCAGAGGGTGGGTATGCTGACTTAGAAGTGCAAGGACCTGAAAGCCTCAAGTTGACCGACTCGGCCCTTCTCTGTGAAGCCCAAGTTGAGTTGGCCTGCTCTCAGTGAAGCCGAAGCTGAGCCTGTGGCTGGCGGAGTTGGATGAGGCTAGGGCCAGGGGAGGCTGGTGGTGGGCTCCGGGCAGCTGCTGTGGAGGATTCCAGGGGATCAAATAGATGGAAGGAGCTGTCCTGCCCCTAGAAGAAGGCCGTGTAACTCTGCTGAACAAAGAGGGCTCGCCCTCTGTGCCCTAAGTTGCTCTGAGTTCACCTTTCCCTCCTTTTGATCCCATTGCATTCTCTTTCTACCATCCCTTCTGCTCTCTCAAATGCTCCCGTTCCCCATCCCCTTGGCCTTTTCCTGAGTTGTCCCTCATGCAAGCAACAACTGGTCTCAGATCCCACCCCACCAAGCCACAATGCACATTCTTCAAATTGCAGTGTAGAGCCCCACCTCTAAGAAGCTATCTCTGTGATTAATACTGACCATTCTCGAACCTCTGAGCAGAAGCCTCGCGTCCTATGCACTCCTGTAATTCTGGCTGCTCTTTGAATTTAGCCAGGGCCTAGCTCCGGGCTCCTGTTAGAGTGTCAACTCTGAAGGGCAAGGGCAAATCTCTCGCTCTCAACCTCCCAACTACACAGGAAAGAAGTCTCCAGACTTCCTTGAGGGGTCAAAGATTTTCAGAGGTGAGCCTGATCCAGGAGGACAAGACTGTTCCGGGGGTTCTTAAGTCAAGTCCAGACAGCCCTAGGACATCCAGTAGGGGTTTCAGGTCATTCCTGAGATCCTTGGATTTGGATGCAGGATATTATGTATACATATGAGTGCATGTGTGTGCTTCTGTGTCTTTTTCTGCTGGGGGGGTGGGGGTGGGGAAGTTCCATAACTTTTTTCAGCTGTTCAAAAACATCTGTCACTCCCAAACAGCCCAGAATCACTGCTGTAAACTTTTCCTGGAGGACATAGCCTGCGGGGAGCCTGCACCCCACTACACAACTCATCGGCTGTTAAGTGTTGAATCCAGATAGTCAAATGTTTGCTGCTCCCAAGTCCCTGGGACACTGCCACAGGTATTGTGGCCATAGACATTTGCACTTAGCCAGAAGCCACTCATAACATTCCCAAATATCCCCACAAATGGATGACAACTAATAGAGACCCAACCAGGTTTATGAGTCTAATAGAAATTTAAAAAATACTAACCTTTTGGAGTTGGAGAAGGCCATTTAAAGGCCACCAAGTCCAATATTATTAGCAATGTGCCCTCTGGAACACAAGTTGTACCAGATGTTAATAGAATGGCTGTTCTAAGAGAAAAGGTTTCTGAGATCAAAAAAGTGCAGGAGATTCTGCTTTAAACAACATTGAATGGCACTCTTTCCAGTAGGACTTCTTAGAGTCGTCATTAGATAATGGAAGCTGTGAATTGCAGGAGGGAGGTAGAGTGTTGCTCAGCTGTAAAGTGCTGTGAGATGCGTTTGCAGAGTATTTGGCAGAATAGCAGTCTTCCGTTGACCAGGTTTGTGTCAGAAACCATTTCCTGAGATTTGGGGAGATCTGTTCACTCCCTATTTAACTGGAGAACTCTGCTGGCCATGTGAGCTTCTTTGGAGATGTGTGGAGGGTGGGGGCAAATGGAGGTGTTTATCTCACCACCCCTAGTGTAGGGAGGACTTTGGTCCCAGATGCCACCCCAAGCACTTGATAGTTATTTATGGTAGCCAGCAGGGCTCGGGGCTTTACCAAGGGATTGGCTCATGAGATTCTGGGGGCTGGCTAGCCCCCAATTTGCAGGACAGGCCACCCGGCTGGAAAGGTGGGCAGAGTTGACAATGTAGTCTCGAGGCAGAGTTTCAGCTGATTAGGGCAGTCGGTGACAGAGGCAGGACAGCCAGCTCCACAGGGTGCAGCTATCACTGGAAGCAGCCTGCTGACCGAGGATCACGCGGCTCTGGCTCTCAAGTTAAGCTTTGGGGCTGAAGCTCAAGGTCCAGCCATGGTCTCAGGCCAAGGGGGCTGTTATGCACCCCTCCCAAGATTTTTCCACTAACAAGAGATGTTCCTACAAAAGCAGCAGAAACTTGGCAACAGTCTGGGCCCAGCCCCCAAGGGTTTTATTTGCCTGGGTGTTTGTTTGAAAGTGTCTCTGGGTGGTGTTTTGCGGGGGCCTGTGTACTTAGTCCTGTGGGCGGGGACATGCAGACCTCCTGCCTGGCTGGGCTGCAGTGTCAACATCCCTTGCAAGAGCCGTCCCAAAGACCTGGAGCCTGAATCTCAAGCCAGGGCTGTGGGTTCCACAGATCCCAAACAGACATGTTTCTGGGAATTGCCCCAAACAGCCCTCTGTGCGGGTTGGTGGGCTGGGGCTGGGGGGGGCAGAGGAGGGGGTGTCCCCTGGATTGGGCCTGTCCCAGTAACCTCAGAAGAGACCAGCCCCTTCTCTGGCCTCAGCCATCCCATCTGTATGATGCGATGGGAAGACAAGAATGATCATCAGGGTGCTCTCCATCTTAAAACTGGTCTTAACAGCAGAATTTGAAGCCCTCTCTTTCCCAGGTATGGAGAAAGGTATTCCAGAGAGTTCTATGGAGAACTCTTTCTGGAGTTGGGTCTCAGGAACTGGCTGTAGATGGCTAGTGGCTAAGCACAGCTTGTTTGCACACTTGTGTAAAACAAACAAACCCACAAGGTCAGGCACGTCATTCTAGGCACGAGGGATGGCAGTGCTGAGACAGATCAAACTGGGGAGGAATCAAGACCTTCAGGAGGCCCAGCCTCTAAGATTCCTCCATCCTGGCCTCCCTCCCTCCTCCCTAGGCACAGGTCAACTCGAACAGCTGAACAAGGACACCAGACATGTCCTCTTGGGTTGTCTGGGGAGGGGGCGAACAGCATCATTGTTCCCATGTTACCCCTCACACGGAACACACCCTCCCCCATTATGCTGAAAGAAAAACGCCAGGATTCCAGGAAGCAATGCAAATGGGTGTTGACCTTGGAGCCCCAGAGCCATGGAAGCAGCTTGCCCTCAAAGCTGTGTTCACTCACTCTTTCTTCTGCGCCCCAGGGTGGCTGATCCCTGACTCTGATCACAGGGACTGCAAGAGACACCATGGCAGGCAGCCCTGACCCATGCCAAATATAGAAGGAAGAGCTGGCTCAGCCAAGGTGCTCCAGGGAGGCATCCTCTGCAAGAAGAGCCTGGAAGCCTTAGTTCTTGTTCTTGCCTTGGCCTCCTGGACTTCCATAAGAGGACTCCCTCAGGTATGCACAGTTCCTGACAGGTTGACAGACATGTTTTAGCCCATTCCATTCATCCATTGATTCTTAACATCTGCTACGTAATTTATCAAGACCTGGTTGTGTGCTGGGCATCAGAGGTGAAGTGATGACAAGACCCACCTCATCATGACCCTCCTGATGCTTTCCATCCTCCAGGGGAGACAGATGAGGAACAAAGAATTCCAAGAGGGGTACATGTTTCAAATGCTATGGAGGTCTACAGCAGTTCTGAAAGGAGTTGTAAAGCACCATGGTCAACACCGTGTGGTTAGAAAGGCAAGCTGGAGCATTGGAGTCCTCGTGCATGTCTCATTCATCCTCTGACCTTGACCAATGACAAGGTCCTGCACTGGCTTACTCTTAAACCAGGTGACGAAGCTGAGACCTTGGCGAGGTCACAAGAAGGCCAATCCATGGGTAATCAAGACCACTTACCAACCTTCACTTGGTGTCCATGCTGGCTGGCAGGGCCAGGCTCAGCCCTGGGACTCCTGACACTTGG
>SJXQ01001889.1:2643-20931 GCA_006408695.1 Aepyceros melampus | reverse complement strand
CCAAAGGGAGGGCGTCTAAGTCCATGCTTTCATATTCACTTGCATCTCCCCACTCCCAATGCCACTGGCCTGGAGTGCCCAGAAAGGGGCACTGGGAAGGGTCCAAGGAGCAGCAACTGGAACTCTGGGGTGAGGGGAGGGCAGGCAGGATTGACTCTGGCCTATGGGCATGTGTGTGTGTGTGCATGTATGTCAGAATATGTGTACACATGCACACTAGCATGTGAGTGTGAGTATATATGATTATGTGTCTGTGTGTGTGTGTAAATGTACACACATGTGAGAGTGCGTGTGAACTGTAGGTAGCAGCCCTTGCTGGGCACCCTTGAAAACGCTGAGTCACTGAAACCTGCCCTCCAGTTCAGGCTAATGTAAGCACCTCTAGGGGACTGATGAACTGGTTCTGGGACCTCAAAATCCATTAGAGGGGTTGGAGGACATTGTTGGCAGAACAATGGCCTCCCCTAAAGATGTCAGCATTCTAATTCCCAAAATTGGGGAGTTTGTCACCTTCCGTGACAAGAGGGACTTTGCAGATGGGATGAAATCAAGGATCTTGAAATGGGGAGATTTCCCAGCTTATCTAGGTGGACCCCAGAGTAATCATAAGGGTCCTTAGAAGAGGGTCTGAGTGAGAAGTAGGACATGTGACAAGGGAAGCAAGAGGTTGGAGTGACATGAGGAAGGGCCAGGAGTTGTGGAAGGATATAAGGAAGGGCCAGGTGATGTGGCTATCTCTAGAGGCTGGAAGAGGCAGGAAACAGACACCCCTCGAGCCTCCAATAGGAACAGAGCTTGCTGACACACTGATTTTATCTTGATCATACCCATTTCAGCCTCCTGACCTCTGGAATAGTAAGAGCATAAATGTGTGCTGTTTTAAGCCACCAAGCTAGTGGCAACTTGTTCCAACAGCCACAGGGAATTCATACAGGGAGGAGTGGGCTCTTTAGGCCTAACTTTGAGCCAGGCTCTGCACACAGGGGTTCACAGCAGTGCTCTCATTTGACTTGCAGAATGGTCCCGTGGGCTTCCCACTCCAATACCTATGTGACAGAGGGGGATCATGGGAGAGCAGCTTGTCCATGTTCACACAGCAAAGATGTGGCAGCACAAGGCCCAGTCTGGGCCTGCTGGGCCTGGGCCCTCTGCTCTCTGAGCTGTAGGGGAAGGGGACCACCAAGGCCGGAGCGTAGATTCCCGGGTCATCTGGTGCTGGGGCAGGAAGGCACTGCTCTGGTTCTGCTGGGACTCAACTTCTGTCACCAACTCCTCCAAACACCTGGAGCTGGCCAGGCATCAGGGACCACCGGCAGCCCCCTGCCCTGGCAGCGACTCTCTGTCTAGCACCATATCTGAGTGTTGATCTCAAGCTTTGGTCAGAACGTCTCAGGAAACTGTGAAGCAGCCACCGCCATGGCCAGGCAGCCTCGTTCTATCTTGACCAAGGTGATTCTTGAACGCCTTTGCTCAGGCCTGGCAGATCAAACACTGAGCCTCAGAGAGGGAAAGGGCCTTTGCCAAAGTTCACCCAGTTGGGTCAGTGTCAGATCACCGCACAACCTGAGGCTCCTGACTGCCAGCCGCTCACACTTGTTGGCTGAGATCATTGGCTGTGATTTATGGGTCAAAGAGGCCCAATTCAATAGCAGGCCCAAGCGACACCCAGTTAGCCTGTTAGTGCATTGGCCAGCAAGGCAAAGTGTATTTCTTCACTGGCCCTTATGAGAGCTGTTTGCATAATGCAAGAAGGTGTTAGCATTGATCTGGGAAGCTCGCTTCCTAGCTGCTTGGGTTAGCAGTGATGGCTGTCTGGCTTGCTCACTTTATGGATCATGTTACTTTCTCCTTTGTGTAACACCCCCATGGGGAGAAGAGCCAGAGCAGAGGAGGGCTGCACAAGCTTCCATCTCACCAGACTCGAATCTAGGGGGATGGGGGAGGAGAAGCAGGCCAGGGAAAGACCCTCCCATATCGGGGTCCTGCACTTTCCTTTGGCTGCCAGGACCCTCCTTTGGGGCAATGCCAGAGACAGACTGATAGCGCAGCTGTGTCAGGAAGACAGAACAATGGATGCGGGCTCCAACTCACTGGGGACCCTGAAGGCTCTCCTGCAGTTTCCAACTGGTGTTGCAGAAAGTAGGTCTGTACCTTCGGTCCCCCACTCGTAGTTCCATCTTCAGGGGCAACCCCAGGTCTGTGGATCTCAGATGGTTAGAGCTGAGGTCCTGCTCCCAGGGAAAATGCAAAAGCTAGTGGAGGAGAAACAGGGAGCTGAGGTCCCCCCAGGGCACACATCCCCCAGAATCATGAGTGAGGGTCTCAAGGCTTTCAACAATCACTCCCAAGTGTGTGAAATGGATCTTATCCCATTTCATGAAGGACGAAAGTTAGACTGTTGCCAGAGAAGGGACTGCACCGAGAGGAGATGGACCGATGGTAAGCCACGTGCTGGACAGGCCCGCAAGGAGCCCCTTGTCCCCTACACCACAGGTCAGGGTTTCTCATTGACATGCATCCTCATTTGGGCACTGCTGTATCTTCATTTCTGATTGATCTTCAATGTATTTTCCTGATTCCAAAGTGGTTAATGGTCTGTAAACACATTCTTTAATATACCTGGTGGCTATTTAGTCAGTGCAATCTTTTTTTATTATTCCAATACAGTGTTTCTCAAAATGTGGTTGACAAACCAGTGGTAATAGTATTACCTAGAGCTCCTTAGAAATGCAAGTTCTCAGGCCATGCTCCAGCCTCAAATAGATTGAAGCAGAGATTCTAGGGTTAGGGCCCAGCTGGGACTGGCTACATCACTGGTGGTGTGTGCTTAGTCATTGATTTGTGTTTGACTCTTCAACCCCATGGACTATAGCCCACCAGGCTCCTCTGTTTATGATTCTCTAGGCAAGAATACTGGAGTGGGTTGCCATTCTGTTCTCTAGGCTTATCTTCCTGACCCAGGGGTTGAACCCAGGTCTCCTGCATTGCATGCAGATTCTTCACCATCTGGGCCACCAGGAAAGCCTCAGTGTGAAAAGTAAATGCCAGATCTCTACTTCAAAAATTTAAGAATTTCAGGAAAGTGTCAGCAGAGAGTTCAACCAAGCAGAGATCACATGCCCATGAACCTGCCTTCGGCCCATGGTGTTTTCCCCAGCCTTTCAAGTCATCTGATGCTCGCTCATGAGTGAGGACTACTTCTGTTGAGATTTTTTCATTTGAATAGTACTTACGAGTTAAGGAAAATTTAGAAAATACAGAAAGATACAAAGAAGAAAATTTAACAGAACCAAAGATGATCTCCTATCCCAGAGACAATCAACAGTTAACTTTACATCATATTTCCTTCCTGTTTTTTTTTTTTTTTAAAGCACAGGTTTTGGATTTTTATATGCACATGTGATCCCACTGAACATACCGTTTTCTCTTCACTAACGTACTATTGGAAGCATTTTCTGTGCTGTAAATATCACTTATAATGGCTATGTACCTGTGTTGGCCATCTTTTATTCTCATATCCTCTCTCCCCACCTTTTTGTTCTGTTGTGGTGGTCTGAATTCACCTCAGCTGCACCAGACAACCCCTACTTTCTGTCCCAGAGCTATTTTACATAGCAGTCTGATTAACCACTTTCAGCATGTGTGCAAATCTGGACATGTGAGTCAACACTCACTAAGGCATTCTTTGATAAACAGATAGTCTTTTCTTCCATGTCTTGGGCAGACAATTAGACACATACTATTGGGTTTTTTGAATGTCCCCAGCTAGTCAGAGACCCAGTTGCCCACAGCAGTGACCAACGCGATAACATACCTCCCTTCATTCTTTCCCATACCCCCTCCTATTTCCCGGGACCACTTCTCTAAAGAAACTTGTGTCAGACTCTCCTTCTGAGGGGACTACATGCCTTGATAATATTCTTCCAATTAAGTGGGTAGAGCTTTGCTGTCTGATCCACTCTCAGTTGTAGGCACTTGATTGGTTCCCAGTTTTTCTTGGTTTTATACCAAAGTGGATCTTTCTGGGTGTGAAGCTTTCCTGTATACAAGTCAATTTCCCAGGACAGAATCTGAGAGATAGAATTCATGGTCAAAATGTTGAGCGTTGTTTAGGCTCTCAGTCCTGCACTGTCTAAAGAACAAATCAGCTTTCGACTGGTTGAGCCAGCTTCACTTCACTAATAGAAAGCCTCTTAGGAAGCTCTCCTGGCCTGAAGGTATAGGAAGTATGGCCTGGACACAGTTCTCACACCATCCACTGAGCATATGTGACAGGGTCAAGTCAGAGGCAGGGGGTGGGAACACAGGAGTCTTAGTTTCCCGTGGCTGCCAGAAAAATGTACCACAGGCTGAATGGCTTAAATGGCAGAAATGTATTGCCTCACACTTCTAGAAGCTGGAAGTCTGAGATGAAGATGTTGGCACTGCTGATTCTTTCTGAAGCCTATGACGGAGAATCTGTTTCTTGCTTTTCTCCTAGCTTCTTAGGGTTTGCTCACAATCTTTGGCGTTCCTTGCCTTGTAGAAATATCACTCCAATGCCTGCCTTCATGCTCATGTAACATTCTTGTGTATGTATGATGTCTCCAAATTTCCCCTCTATATAAGAACACCAGTCATGGTGGATGAGGGTCCCAGACCACTTCAGGATGATGTCATCTTAACTAATTACATCTGCAAGGACCCTATTTCCAAGTAAGATCACATTCTATCTATCTAATCTATCAATAGATAATCTTAAGAAATTGGCTCACATGATTTCTGGGAGCTGGGAAGTCAATTTGCAAGACAGGCCTGCAAGCCAGACACTCGGGTGACAGTTGATGCTGTAGTCTTGGGCTGAAGGCTAGAAACTCTGCACCTCCATGGAATTAGTGGTAACCAGGCAAGACTCCTTCCAACCACAGCCCCAGAAGCACTTGGGAAGTTATAGGTCGAGAGAGCCATGGTCCCTATCTGGTAGAGGATGTGGAGTGGAGCTTGTCCTGAGCCAAGGCCCTCCAGCTACCAGGTCAGCACAGGTCCTTGCCAGTGCAGAAGCCCCAGCAAGATCAGAGGAACCACAGATTAGAGCCCAGCCAGCTGATCTCTCCTTTCTCAGGGAGGATGCGAGGCCAAGAGAAGACAAAGGTCTTGCCCTGAGGTTACAGAACAAGGAAGCCATAGTCAGGCCTGGGACCAGGTACTCTGGAATCCCATGCCCTCTCCATAGCCCAAACTTGGCAAAGCCAGAGGGATGTGGGGAGTGACCTCCAACCTCCCGAGGCAGAGACATACAACAGGGTAAGAATCCCAGTGATGGCTGACCTCAGCGAACGAGTACGCTCACACCATAGCTCTGCATTTAAGGAAATGGAACTCACTCTGGAGATTACATCTTGGAGCCAGCAGATGCGGATTGGGTCCATGTGGCCATTGGATCTTGTCATTCTATCAGAGCCTGTGAACTTGCTGTCTCCTCCCTTCAACAGCAGACAGGAACAAGAGGGGTGAGAGCTCTTGTCTAAAGCCACACAACTAACTCATGGCAGAGCTCCCCCAAACTCTTAGAAACATTGCTTGTCAGTGGGCAGAGGAGCCTCTGACTTGGCATCCTTGGTTGGCAGGAGAGGGGGCGGAGCCAGCTGGAGGCTGAAGGCCACACCCAAAAGTCTGGGCTCCACTGCCTGCTCAGAGACCAAGAAGACAGCTGCAAGCCAAGTGGGCAGGAAGGCCCTGTTATCAGTGTTCAGGTTGCATGTCATTGGAGGAAGTGTGTTTTCTGCCCTCAATTCAGCGGAATTCAGGAGCCCTGAAGCCAGTCACTTAGTGCAGGCTCTTCCTGTTCCCCCTGGGTCAGGGCTGGTGTGCCGCTGATTTCAGGGGTTGGGGAAAGGATGGACAAGTCCGCATGAGCTCCAAGTACATGAGAGAAGGTGTGCTCTGAATCTGGCAGAGTATCCTGTTTGATTCATGAAGCAGAGTGAGAGAACTTACACGCGGCTGTCCTGGCAAGCTTGGAAAGTAAGAAATAAAAATCTCTCAGCCACAACATTTTCTAGCACAACTTCAGGCAGAAGAGTTATGTAATTGTCACTTAGTCATACTATTAAATATACAAACTGCCAGGTTGATAACAGGGTGGAGGAGGGTCGGAGGGATTGGCTGGGGCGACAGCCCCACCCCCCATCTCCTCAGGAACTGGGTGCCTGGCAGCAGCTATAGCCACTTCTAGGCTAAGGAGACTGAAACTGGGAGACAAGAGAAGCCAGCCCCCCTTTTGTCCAGCCTCGTGTGTCCCTGTTAATGGCTGGAAACAGGAAGCCCTGCCTAGATCCCTTAGATGACCATGGCAATCCCAAATTTGGGAAGACGGATGGCCAGGGAAGCCGGTTTTCCTGAGGCTTATTGAAGGGGCCAGCTCTAGAGGTGCCCTGGAAGAGGGCTGGGCTTCAGGCTGCCCCCCACCTCCAGTCTCCAAGGAGCCTCACCCCAATATCACCACCGTGGACAGCCTCAACCTGGCTTCTAGGCCATGATCCTGCTTGTAGTTGAAGGGCACGTAAGGGGTGATGACACTGGAAACCTCAGTGCCTAAAGAAAAATGGCATTCCTTATGCTATGCGGCCCTGATCCAGATTCAGTTGCTGATCTAAGAACTGACACATAACACACACACACACACACACACACACACACAGCATGAGAGAGCACTGTTGTACTGAAGAAAAAAAAAGAAAATAAAGAAAAAAACTGTTCTAGGAGTGACAAGAATAAAATCTTCTCAGACCATTTCTGGCTATTAAGAAAGCATGAAGCCAACTCTGACCACACATAGGGCAGCTTAACACCCAGGAAAGGCCACCAGATTGACCTCAGCAGCCTGGTGCCAGTCCCTGTTCTGCCACTTGTTAGCTCAGTGACTTCGGGCTCATCACTAGCTGAGCCTCAGTGGCCCTAACACTAAAATGAAGGCGGAGGCCTGTGAAGTGCATTCTCATGGCTGCCACACATTTCCCCAGGTGTCCTCCAGTTTCCCGTCTCTGGTTTCACTGCTTACCTTCCAGGCTGACTGCAAACTCAGCTCCCAGCCTGGTCACTGCCTCTCTGTGCTTGATCCCCTGTGAGTCCAGCTCCTCTGACTGGCTCATCTGGGCCTCTGCCTTCTGTTTCAGGCAGCACAGAACAGCCTTTGGCAAGATGTGAATTAGCCTAGCTCTACAGAAACCTCTCTTTTTCATGTGCCGTCACAAAGCAAACCTCTAGCAAAGATACTTCCCCTCTTGCTTCCAAAGACAAGGACAAACTGCCGCCTTTACTTTGATTCTGGTCCCGAAGTCCCAGCACTTTTACCTTCTTCTGGCCGGATGGGCACCTCTAAGAAAAAGCTAAGGCTTTTTCTACAGTCTCACTCCTTTTCACATCTTTAGGCTCACACTGGTAACTGCCTCCTCCAGGTCATCTCCAGAGCTCGGAGAGAGAGAGTATGAGAGGGAGAGACAGACACACACACTTACACTGACAGAGACACAGTATGGGAGTGAGAGAGCTTTTCAGAGACAGACTGAGCCTGTGTGAGGGGCAGGCTGGTAAAAACAGGTGTGAAGAATGTGATGACAGAGAGAGCTAGGGGAGAGGAGGGAAAGGGGCATTTGGTTTCAGTGGGGAGAGCAGTGGCCTTCCCCATTGGCTCAGCAGTAAAGAATTCTCTTGCAATACAGGAGCTGCAGGAGACCCGAGTTCGATCCCTGGGTCAGGAAGACCCCCTGGAGAAGAGCATGGCAACCCACTCCAGTATTCTTGCCTGGAGAATCCCATGGACAGAGGAGCCTGGCGGGCTACAGTCCATGGGGTGGCAAAAGAGTTGGACACTACTGAAGCGACTTAGCAAGCATGCATAGGGAGAGCCGATGGGAAGAATGATGGAGGGAAGCTACACTGTCAGCACAAGAGGAAAGGAGGAAGGAGAAAGTCCAGGAAGGCAAGCGCAGGAACGAGCTCAAGCTGGGACTGGGCATCTGGGTTTCCTTTATGAAAGAAGGTGGCTGGGTGAGTGTACTTTTTGTCAGCATACGTCCGCTTCAAGCTTGGGCCCAAGCAGGAGGTGTTATATTTACCAGCAGGGCCAAGGTCCTAAGGTCTCTCAGTCCACAAGATTCACACATGATTTGCTTTCCACTCTGGTGCCTGCCAAGTAAGAAGGCTCTTTTGGGAACCTTCCAGTAATTGCAGTGTCCCTCCTGTGTGTCCCTCATAACTGCTCCAGGTTAGCCTCACATCCTTGCTGAGGTGTCCTCTACTTTCTCATCTTTGTCATTTTTCTAACTTGAAATTTCTTTCCTGACCCTCTCCACCCCATCCACCCTTCTAGGTAGTAAATCAAATGCCATCTCTTCCATGAGGTCCTCCTAAATTCCCCTGAGGGTAATGAATTCTCTTCTCCAGGAGCAATTTGTTTTTTTCTCATTTAACTCTTCTTTGTTCTGCTGTGTGCTTCCTGTCTAATTATGCAAGCATGCTTATGGAGACAATCAGGCAAAAACAAAAATGTGTCAACAAAAGAGCTGAAGGAGAAAACCACCCATAATTTCCTTTCCAGAAACAACTACTGTTAAGATTTTGCCATATTTTTTTCTAGTTTTATTTCCATATATAGTTTCTTTGCTGTATATACAAATTTGTATCCTGAAGCAGAGGACTATTCATGTTATAATTTCTGCTGTAGCCATCAACAAAATTCAGAAACCTCAAAAGGAGGATGCTTTTGAACTGTGGTGTTGGAGAAGACTCTTGAGAAGACCTTGGACTGCAAAGAGATCAAGCCAGTCAATCCTAAAGGAAATCAGTCCTGAATATTCATTGGAAGGACTGATGCTGAAGCTGAAGCTCCAACACTTTGGCCACCTGATGTGAAGAACTGACTCATTGGAAAAGACCCTGATGCTGGGAAAGACTGAAGGCTGGTGGAGAAGGGGACGACAGAGGATGAGATAGTTGGATGGCATCACTGACTCAATGGATGTGAGTTTGAGCAAACTCTGGGAGATGGTGAAGGACAGGGAAGCTTGGTGTGCTGCAGTCCATGGGATCACAAAGAGTTGGACACGACTGAGTGACTGAACAACAAGATGAGGAAAATCTAATGTTTTTACTCATGCCTTCACTTTTTCTGTTGTACTTTTTTCCTCCTAATGCCCCAAGATTCCTTTTATCACTTTTTTTAGAGACCTTTCTCTACCCATTCTTTTAAGATATGTCTACTGGTGACAAAATCTGTTAGTTTTCCCACAGTAAGATGTGTATTCTGGATTTAGATTTCTAGAGTGACAGTTCTTGAAAAATGCTGTGTCACTTCTTTCTGGTCTTCATGGTTTCTGATGAAAAATCAGCTGTAATTCAAATTCTTTTTCCCCAGTGAGGAAGGTATTAGTTTCCTTCACTCCTTTCCAGAATTGTCCTTTGTCTTTATTTTTCAGGACTTGATGTGTCTTGGCATATATTTCTTTGAATTTATCTTGTTTGGGGTTCACACATCTTCTTGTATCTGTCGGTTTGTGTCTTTGGGAAAATTTGAAAAAATTTCCAGTCATTATTTTCTGAATACTTTTCCGACCCATATTTTTTTTTTCTCCTTCTGGGACTTTAATAACATGAATCTTTAACTGTCTTTCCCTATAGTCCCACCAGCCCCCAAAGGCTCTGTTCATTTTCTTCCAGTCAATTTTCTCGGTTGTTCGGATGGAGTAAATTCTATTGTCCTATCTTCAAGTTCACTAAAAATCCTCTGTCATCTCAAATCTACTATTGATTCCATCCAGAGAGATGTTCATCTCACTTATCACATTTTTCAGATTTAAAATTGCATCTAGTTTGCATCTATTTTTTATATCTTCTATTTCTTGGCTAAGTTTTTTATATTTTTATTTGTTTCAAGCATGTTTGTCACTGATTACTGAAGCCTTTTCATGACAGCTGCTTTCCCATTCTAGTTAGATAATTTTAATATCTGCTTTTCTCAGTGTTGATGTCTGTTGATTGTCTTTTCTCATTCAAGTTTCGAGTTTCTTAGTTCTTGGTGTGGCAAGTGATTTTGATTCTATCCTAAACATTTGAGGCATTGTGTTCTGAGGCTCTGGATTTTATTTAGACCTTCTCTTTTCTGACACTGCTCACTGGTCTAAAAGGAGTGCTGCCTTGCTATTGCTTGGGGAGGAGTTTGAAAGATTAGGCTTTCCATTCAATTTCTTTGATGCCCCAGAGGGTGAATGGGTGAGAATGGACACCTTGTCACTGCTGGGTGACAGTGACAATGGGTGAGTGGGAACTCAGGTTCTCTATTAGGCCTCTGGAGACTTCTTCTTGGCTGAAAGCAGAAGGGACACCTCCTTACTGCTCCCCTTGTGGCCTCCATGACACAATGAGAGGAGATTGCTTTAGTCCTGGAGGGGAATAAGACCCCACCCTCGAGGGTGGAAGTATAGGCTTTCCACTCAGACTCTGTGGATCACAGAGTATGGGGTGGGTGAGGGTCACAGGTTTTCCACGATGTGTGGGTGAATTAGAGCAGCTGTTTCTTAAAAGTTTGTTGCTCTTTTATTCTTTTCCTTTCCTGGTCCTTTGGCCAGAGAGAACAGGCTTTTGTTGGGGCTTTTAAAAAATCTGCTCGTATTGAAGTTTCTGGTTGCTGGCTTCTTCAAGTTTAGGACAATATGAGACAGAAACACCTCCCAAACCTAGGGAACCCAACACAGTGTTGTCCCCCAGTTTCTTGCTGGTCTACTTCTTCTCTCCACCTTTCAGAGGCTTCTTATATTTGTTTTATGTATATATATATACACACACACACACACACATGAAATGTCCACTGGTTTTTGCAGTTTTTAGTGAGAGGGATAGGAAAAAGTATCCATTTTATCCCAACTGGAATTTATCTCTTTTGACCCTTATAACAATCTTGTAAAGCAGGTATTAATGTTATGCCCATTTTATGGATGAGACAACTGAGGTTCAAGGAGGTCACCCAAATACCAAGTACTAGAGCCAGGCTAGAACCCAGGGCTTTTAACTCCTGGTGCAGAATGTGTCCTGTGACATGAGGCACGTCTCTATAAATTCTGTTTTTTCTTGATGCCCAATTACACTCGGGTAGGGCACAGTAAGAGGAGTTCAGCTTGTCAGCAGGTAACTTAAGGACTTGGTATCAGAGACAGAGCCCAGGGCGGGCAGTAGTTGTAGAGTTTCAAATCAGAGGAGGTTTGTCCCAAAGTGGTGGTTCCCAGGGCCAATTTGGAGTAGGCAATGGCTCTACTTTCCATGCCTTCTTGGGGAAGGGAATGGGAACTTCTCCCCTGCCCTCATTCATGGACAGTGTGGCTCCATATTTCTCAGCAGAGGATCCAGGTTCACAAACAGGGACAGGGCTGGGAAGGCCATGGAAGCATCAGGTTGAGAACCAAGCCAAAGTCTGACAGGGATTTCTAAGCATCCGATGTGCGGCAACATTCCTGGGCCCTTCTCTTGCTCTTTGGGCACCAGTGGGTGTGGTGGGGGAATAAGTAGGGCTCACCTATGATGGCCACTGCCTCTTTATGTTCCCAGGAGCACTTGCCTACGTGTTTTTTCTTTGATTGGTGTATAATTGCTTTACAATGCTGTGTGAGTTTCTGCTGTACAATGAAGTGAATCAGCTATATGTATACATATATCCCCCCTTCCTCTTGGACCTTTCTCCCACTCTCCTCATCCCACCCCTCTAGGTCATCACAGAACACCAAACTGAGCTCCCTGTGCTATATCACATGTCCCCCGAAGAGCTGACTCATTGGAAAAGACCTTGATGCTGGGAGGGATTGGGGGCAGGAGGAGAAGGGGATGACTGAGGATGAGATGGCTGGATGGCATCACGGACTCAATGGACGTGAGTCTGAGTGAACTCCAGGAGTTGGTGATGGACAGGGAGGCCTGGCATGCTGCGATTCATGGGGTCGCAAAGAGTCGGACACGACTGAGCGACTGAACTGAACTGAATGTGTATATGCCAAACTTATGCTTTATCTCATTAGAAACTCATCTTCTGTTACTCTTGTTGGCCCCAGTTTATGGATGAGGATACTGAGGCCAGAGAGATGAGGTGACTTTCTAAAAATTCTGCAGCTTTTAAATGCTTGTGCAGCTACCTGCCCCCCTCTTCGCCCCCCCCCCACCAACCACATGATTGAGAAGACCTTTGGGTGTGGGCTGCTCTACCTAATTCAGACGAGTCATCAGCATCTAATTCAGTGCCTGCACAGCACTGAGGGAGAATTTTCTGTTTTCCTCCTACCCTAGCTCAGTTGTAGATGGGGTCCAGGCAGGAGTTGGCACCCACTAGAACAACTCTCACTCATGTGCAAAAAGCCAGGACCAGGTGTGGGTGGAAGGTAAAAACGAGGGGCTAAAATCCCAGGCCATCTAACCTTGGGGCTTGTTGACACATGGCCTCCTACTGCAGAGAGACCAGGGAATGGATGACCCAAGGCTTGGTATTAGCCCAAAGAGACACAGTGGGGGTCCCCAGGCAATGAGGGGCTCTTTATCCAGTGTTTAGGAAATGTTTCTTGTGGCTGTGCCTTTTGCAACCTCTCCTCCACACCCCACCCTGGGCCCTTCTAGTGGTACCAAGCCAGTGACTTCACACTAATTACAAGCCTTCAATTACAGAGCCCAGACAGTGGCTAAGACAGACATATCTCATATTACATCTTTTTGGACTAAGCTGAGCTTATATATGTGCTGCTAAATGGAAATATTGTCATCGGATAAGATTCATAATAAACTGCTGCTTGCTCAGAGCGAGGAGTAGCTCAGGAGACCGAGGGAAGAGGATTCGTCTGGCTCCTCCACAATGAGGCTCTTGGTAGCATCTAATAAGCCCAGCAATTTGTTTTTCATGGCCACACACACACACACGCATGTGTGAGCGCACACACACACACACCAGCAGCAATTCTCTGCTGTTGTTTTTCTCCCTCAGGCAGAAGGGGAGCTATTTACAGCATTGGAGGGTGTCTATGGGGCGATGGAGCTCACGGTGGCTTTGGTGTGACAAAGGTCTACTTAGAAAGAAGAAAGTCTTCTACTGATGAATCAAATCAACTTAATGTTTCTTATTTCTCTTCAGAGATCAGTGAGGATTTTCATTTAACCAGGACTGTGGAGCCTGAAGCATTTGCAATTCTGTTTATAAAATTATTTTTAAATTTTTTGGCCTTGCAGCACAACATACAGGATCCCCCTGACCAGGGATTGAACCTGCTCCCTCCCCCCGCTTAGAAGTGCAGAGTCTTAACCACTGGACCACCAGGGAAGTTCCTGAAATTCTTGACTGAACTCTCCACATCCCTTGGCCTGGTACTTCCTGTGGATGCTTATCTGAATCATCATTTGCTGAGCGTGTGCCAGAGCCTGCATATTGACATAGGTTCTTCCTGACTCTTGACCACCCCCCGGCCAGGGTGGCTTCAAACAACAGAAAGTGTTATTTCACGGTCTGGAGTCCAGAAGTCCAAACTCCGGATCGTTTGACTTATCAAGGTGTCAGCGGGGTCACAGTCCCTCCGGGAGATCTGGGGGAAGTATCCACCCCTTACTCCTGCCTCTGCCTCCGTGGACACCTCACCTCATCTTTGGTGTGTGTCAAATCTCCTTTTTAGAAGTACACTTGTGATTCCACTCATGGTTCATCTGGATAATTCAGGAGCATTTTCCCATCTCAAGATCCTAAAAATTAATCTTGGGATTTGGCCATGTAAAGAAATGACCCCAGATTCTGGGGATTCGAGCCTGGTATCTTTGGGTGATCCTTTCCCACCTGCCACACAGGGACGTTTATTGCCAGTTCTTCAGGGAGATGAGGTAGGGAATGGCCCCCTGGCAGAAGCATGATGGAGCTTTGAACACTTGCCAGGTCAGGACAAAGGTGCAGAAAGACAGTGGGTCCACGTCAGGTTCTTCTCCCTACCTCCCACCAAAGAGCAGCCGAGAGCCAGACCCAGAATCAGGGTTCAGATAGGCTAGGAGGGAGGCATCGGATGGAGGATGGATGGATGGAAAGGGTGGGTAGACCAAATGAAGTGTGGATACATGGACAGTGCGGGACAGTTGGACCCACCAACAGGTCCTGAACCCCTCATCCTATCTGTCAGCATTTCCCCATCATCAG
The DNA here is from genome assembly GCA_006408695.1 of Aepyceros melampus. Lineage (NCBI taxonomy): Eukaryota > Metazoa > Chordata > Mammalia > Artiodactyla > Bovidae > Aepyceros > Aepyceros melampus. Next base: position 6,752 of record SJXQ01001889.1, on the reverse strand, counting down.
GATGGCTGCATGTCTCCTGGGAGTGCGTTTTCCCCCAGCCAAGGTCCCTCTTCCCTGGAATCCAGTGTTCTTCATTTGCTCTGCTCGTTGCTTCTGATTCAGAGCTGAAATGCCTTTAGAAGTACAATCACAGTCTCTTGGGTGATGCTCCCCAGCCTAGCAAGGATGGAGATCAGATGCCACGTGTGTGGGTATGTACCTCTTTCTGCTCCAGGACCAGTTTCATGGGAAGGCTGGAGTCCTGGCAGAAAGGCCTCTCTGCATCTCTCTTGAATTCCCCTCTAGTGTAGCTCCTCTCCTGGCTGGAGCTGAATTCAGGCTTTTCTTCCCCCAGAGAGCATGTCCCAGTCTCCATGGAGCCCTCACCACCTCTATTGAAATTCAAGCTCAATGACAACACTGTCATTGGAAGAAAGTCTCTCTCTCTTTCCCAGATGTCCCATTCTCTTTAGACTCCTCCCCAACTTGGTCAAATGAGTCTGGGACTTTGTTACTGCACTTAGCAGAATCCACTTCCCAAGTGATTTCTGAATTTTGAGAGCCTCAAGCTCCTAACAGCCACAACGTTTGGCCACACAGAGGTAACCACTCGGATTAGTTACAATGCTTGTGTTTGAGCCTGAGCCTGAACCCTGAGTGCCTTCAGAAGGCAGAGCACGTTTTTGAAGCCGCCCCTCTGTGAGTCTGAGCCTTATTTTTAAGCCAGTTCTACAGAGACGAGTGATTGTGTGTAGTAGATATAATAGAAAGAATGGAGCTCTTGAGTCATAGATAGACCCTTGTCTCTCAACTACCTCTCTGACACCTGTGTGACATCAGGCCTGCCACAGAACCTTTCTGAGCCCCTATATTCTTCATCTGAAAGTGATGGTGCAGTGGTCCCTACCTTCTAGGGTTATTGTGGGAACTGAATGGGTTAATGACCATCAGGGAATACGGGGAACTCCTCTGTTCTCTGTGGGATGTGAAAGGGCATGGCTAGACCTTGAACCCAAGCTTTTCAAAGTGAGCTTTCCAAGGCTGGGCCCACTGGGGAGAGTGGGGAACTAGCTGCGGAGGACCAGTCCCAATGTGGATGTGAGCGTGCACAGGGAGGGAGCTTTGGAAGGAAGCACAGATGTGTTCACAGGGCAGGGCTGGTCTGGGAGCAGTGAGCTGCTCAGGCTGAGAGAGAAGAGGGTGCTGAGGTGTGGGCTGTGTGCAGGGCCCACTCACTCCCTCCTCAGAGCTCAGAAGCTCTCCAAGACCACTCAGGTCTTGCCTTAGTCAGGATTCTCCCAAGAAACAGACCCCAAAGGAGATTATCTCTCTATCTATCGTCTTAAGAAATTGACTCATGATTTCTGGGGGCTAGCAAGTCTGAATTTGTAGGACAGGCCAGGAGGCCAGACACTCGTGTGAGAGTTGATGTTTCAGTCTTGGGGCTGAAGGCTGGACCCTCAGTCAGGGTTTCTGTGCTGCTGTCTGGAGGCTGAATTCCTTTCTCTTCAGGATAGCTCTGTCTTTGCTCTTCAGGCCATCAACTGATTGGATGAGGCCCAGCCACATTATGGAGGATAATCTGTTTTGCTCAAAGTCAACTGATTTCAGTGTTAATCACATCTAAGAAATACCATCACAGCAACATCCAGTCTGATGTTGGACCAAACACCTGGGCACTGTGACCTGGCCATGTCGTCACATGTAAGCAGCCAGCATGTGCATCCTGAGTTTGGCCGCTTGACAACATGCTCAGCTGCCCTCAGCCTTTGGTCGGGGCCAGCTCTCTGATGAGAGAAGCCAGTCCGAGGAGCCTAGGTGCTGCTTTTCAGAAGTGAGATTGTGACATCATCTTTTGTGCATGCTAAGTCACTTTAGTCGTGTCTGACTCTTTGTGACCCTATGAAATGTAGCCAGCCAGATTCCTCTGTCCATGAGATTCTCCAGGCAAGAATAATGGAGTGGGTTGTCATTTCCTCTTCCAGGGAATCTTCCCAACCCAGGGACCAAACTTGGGTCTCTGGCATATTCTGCATTGCAGGCAGATTCTTTACTGCTGAGCCACTAGGGAAGACAGCTGAATGATCTGAGTGGGCTCTAAATGCAGTCACAAACTTCCTTAGAAGAGAAGGATCTGCCACAGACATGCTGAGGAGAAGGCTGAGTGAGGATGGTGATAGAGACCAGAAGGATGGGCCACAAGCCAAGGAGCCTTAGCAGCCACCAGAGACAGGAAGAGGCAAGGCCCTAAGTTTGACTCTTTGTGACCCTATGAAATGTAGCCAGCCAGATTCCTCTGTCCATGAGATTCTCCAGGCAAGAATAATGGAGTGGGTTGTCATTTCCTCTTCCAGGGAATCTTCCCAACCCAGGGACCAAACTTGGGTCTCTGGCATATTCTGCATTGCAGGCAGATTCTTTACTGCTGAGCCACTAGGGAAGACAGCTGAATGATCTGAGTGGGCTCTAAATGCAGTCACAAACTTCCTTAGAAGAGAAGGATCTGCCACAGACATGCTGAGGAGAAGGCTGAGTGAGGATGGTGATAGAGACCAGAAGGATGAGGCCACAAGCCAAGGAGCCTTAGCAGCCACCAGAGACAGGAAGAGGCAAGGCCCTAAGTTGACTCTGGAGCCTCAGGAGAAGATGTGACCTTGCCGACACCTTGATTTCAGCTCAGTGACACTGATTTTGGACTTCTGGCCTCTAGAACCATGAAAGAATAAGTTTCTGTTGTTTTTAGCTCCCCAGTTGATAGCCCTATGACACTAACACTGGTGAGCTGATGTGAATGCCCTTCTCTGGGAAAAGGAGGGAAGATCATGAATTGGCCATGCCAGAATGATCTGGAACAATCTGGATCAGGCTACTCAATGATGGGGAAACTGAGGCCCAGAGAGGGGAAGGGTCTCGGAGAGGGAGGCAGTGGCTAGCAGAAACCAACTCCAGTGTCCCACCTCCCGGGCTTGGCAGGGGTGTCGCCTGACTGTTCATTCTTGTTTGCTCTCTAGGGAATCTCCATCTGCCTATGGCTTCCCCACCCTTGATCTCTTTACAGTTCTCTTGGCCTCTCACCTGGGCCTCCAGCTTCTCATAGGCAGGGGCCTGCTCCCTCACTCAGACTCCAGACTTTTGCCTGAGCCCCAGGTTCAGCTCCTCTGGCCAGCACTCCCTGGCTGTGGACAAGCTGTGTTCTAGCTGACTGTGCTGCCTGAAGGCAGTCTCTGACCTGGCACCAGGACACACTTAAACAACACGGATGTTAACACCAAATGTACAAAGCTGCTCCTTGTCTGCAGCCTCAAGCTATGTGTTCTCCTTAGCTGGCCACTGTGAGGGCCAGCCCCCTGTTTTGTAGGCTGCAGCCTTTCTAGGATTGCCCAGTCTAGATGCCGAGAGAGCAGGCTGGCAGGCAGGTAGGCAGGCTGGCACTCCCGGTGACCTCTCACTGTGTGGCAGCCTAGCTACCTGGCATGCAACATACCACATGGTGGGCCCTCAGGCGACAGGGGCCCCTGATCATCCTGGGCCGCATCCTGCCTGCACCCTGCTTGCTTCATAGGCACCACGGTCTGGCTGTCTGGTCCTGAGCACTGCCCTTGCAGCCATGCCTCCCTGGGACCATGTCAGCCCACCTTGCTATATTTATCCCTGGGGAGAGATGGAAAAAGTACCACTGTTCACTTAAAAATAAGTGCCATTTCCTAAGGAAGATACCAACTGTCTTGTTCAGGAGAACCAGGGTTTCCTGGTTCTCTGGATTTTATCTTATTTTTTTTTCAAGGATCACAATTTTATTTGTAAATCCCTAGGAAAACAAAGCCCAGACCCTGAATTATGATGATGACCTTCAACTTGTCCTCATGCAAAAATTGACGCTCACGAACCCACTTGGAAATCTGCAGATGAGGCTCCTGAATGTTCAAAACATACACTGTCGCCCAAAACCCAGCCTCTTGGAAGAGGCCTTTTTGGGTGACAGAGCAGCTGTCAGGGGGACCCACTCACTGCTCCAGAGACGTGATGTTGGTTTCCTGAGCTGTTGCTTTCTTTATTATTATTATTATTTTTATTTTTTAGTTTGTTTTGCTTTACAATACTGTATTCGTTTTGCTATACATTGACATGAA
>SJXQ01001888.1:0-55496 GCA_006408695.1 Aepyceros melampus | reverse complement strand
CAAAGAATTGATGCTTTTGAACTGTGGTGTTGGAGAAGACTCTTGAGAGTCCCTTGGACTGCAAGGAGATCCAACCAGTCCATTCTGAAGGAGATCAGCCCTGGGATTTCTTTGGAAGGAATGATGGTAAAGCTGAAACTCCAGTACTTCGGCCACCTCATGCAAAGAGTTGACTCATTGGAAATGACTCTGATGCTGGGAGGGATTGGGGGCAGGAGGAGAAGGGGACAACAGAGGATGAGATGGCTGGATGGCATCACTGAGTTCATGGACGTGAGTTTGAGTGAGGTCCGGGAGATGGTGATGGACAGGGAGGCCTGGTGTGCTGTGATTCATGGGGTCGCAAAGAGTCGGACACAACTGAGCAACTGAACTGAACTGAACTGAACTGATACATGTGCAGCAGAACCATCACTGAAATAATATCATGTTCTCTTTGGTACATCATATCGGTGGGTACATGATGCTGTTTTTTTTTTTCATTATTGGGAATACTAACTTTGATTATTTCATTTTTCTTTAGTAAACACTTACCATTTTCTCTCTGTAATTAATAAGTAATAACAAAAACAGCCTTTCTTAGTTTCAGGTTTTTCTTCTTTGCCAAAATGTCTACAGTAGCCCTGATATGTGATCTAAAGTGGGAACTGAGCTTATTCTAGAAGGTAATCTCAATCTCCTCAGTCTATTGTCCTCTTTCTCTTCTTTGTCTCTTACTTTTTGATTGAGGTATAATTTATATCTTAAAAAAATTTTTTTAAAGATTTTGTTTGATGTGAATCATTTTTAAAGCCTTTATTGAATTTGTTATGGCTTTGCTTCTGTTTTGACTTTTTGGCTGCAAGGCATGTGAGAAATTAGCTTCCTGACCAGCATTTTTACATACGTTTATGCCAATATATCCACCACCACAAAATACTGAATATTGCCTGCCAACTCGCTAAGTTCTTTGTGCCCTTATTAGATAATTCTCTTTCCACAAAGGCAATCACCATTTTATTATTTTTTTGAGTGAAAGATTTTTTAAATTCTATAGTGCTTCACAATTTTCAAAGGTTTCACACAGATGATTTATATAATTCCATAATAACCTCCTGTCTGCCCCCGACTCCTGTATTTCCCATCCCCTGTTCTCTCTCTCTCTCTGATAACTGCAAGTTTGTTCCTTATATCTGTGAGTAGTAGGCACCATTTTAACCTTTACCATTGTAGATGTCTTTTGCTGTGTTTCATAGATGTGTTTGTTGTTGAACTTCATTTAACAAAATAATTCAGATGTACTTTTGTGCCTGGTTTCTTTCACTCAGCATTATTTCTGTGGGATTTAGCATGTAGAACATGTAGCAGTAACTTAGTCTTTTTCATTGCTGCGTAATATTCCACAGTATGACCACATCATAAGTTATTTGTTCTACTATTGATGGACATTTGAGTACTTTCTCATATCTATCTATTATTAATAAAAAGCACTATAAATGTTTGTAAATTTTATTTTAAAATATTTATTTATTTATTGGCTGCATCAGATCTTAATTGTAGTACACAGGATATTCTCTGTGGTGAGTGGGCTCTCTAGTTGTAGTGTGTGAGCTTAGTTGCCCCTTGGCATGTGGGATCTTAGTTCCCTGACCAGGAACTGAATCTAATTCCCTCCATTGGAAGGCAGATTCTTAACCACTGGACCACCAGAGAAGTCCCCAGGTGTATGTTTTAAAATGCATATAAACACTTTTTAAAAACACGTTTTTGTTGCATATCCAGGAGTAAAATTTCTAGGTCCTCTTTGTTTGCTTTCCTTCACTGATGAGCTTCTCTAAAGGTTGATCTGTCCTCTTGCTGTTGCCACATCCTCATTTTCCATTAACGTCTCATTGAACTGTGCCTGGCCCCTGCCTTTCCTATTGGAGTTACTCCTGATCAGGCCAGCAGTGAACTCCCACTGGCTAAATCCAATGTCCCTTTTGGCCTCTCCTCCACCTGACCTATCTGCAGCACTTGATAACATTGACTACTTTTTCTTTGACTTCTGCACATGACTTTCTCTTGGTTTCTTCCCACCTCTCTTGTTGCTCCTCCTCAGTCTTGTTCATATGATCTTCATTCCATGCCTGCTCCTTAAATGTTGTTTTTCCTAGGGTCTAGTGGGAAACCCATCTTCTCATTCTCCATTAGGGGTCTCAAATTAGTGGACCACCCAAGACCTGTTTTGATTGGCCCCCTCAATGTTTTAATAATGTTTAGCACGAATGTCTTTAGACATAGGAAATATTACCTTCACTTCTCACTGCAGTAACCACCACTTTTTATGGTTTTGATCTGAGCTAGTTCATACATCTACACTATTTTCCTAGCCTCTGAAAGCATTAGAATCTACAACTCCTCCTGTAATGTTTGGGTTTCCTTGGTGGCTCAGTGATAAAGAATCTGCTTGCAATGCAGGAGACAACAGGCTTGATCCCTGGGTCAGGAAGATCCCCTGGAGAAGGACATGGCAGCCTACTCCAGTATTCTTGCCCAGGAAATCCCATGGACAGAGGAGCCTGGTGGCCTACGTCCATGGGTTTGCAAGATTCAGACACAACTTCATGACTAAACGACCACCACCACCACCTTTAAGTTTTTCCTTGAGAGATGTTACTTCTTCCATAATTTCAATTGCACATGCTCCAAATCTTGAGTTTTCAGCCCTCTCTGACCCTTTAGACCCATGTCTTTAGTCCTTTGTTAGGTGTCTCCATTTAGACATCCCACAGGCTCCTCACACTCAATATATCCTCACGAACCTATCCTCTTTCCCACCAGGCTCTCCCCTTTCCTGTACTCATGGTGAATGGCACCATGATTCCTGAAGGGTTCCGAGCTTGGTGTCACCTTGGACACCTCCTTCCTGTCCCTCACCTTCCACATCTCTTTTGTTGTCTAATATGACAACGAAATATATTTTTCTGAAAGCTTCCTCCTTTCCATTGCTACTTGTGTCATCTTCTTTTGTCTAGATCATTTCTCATTCTGGAAATATTTATCAAATGCCTACTAAGAGCTGAGCAATGTTCCAAGCCCTGAGGTCAAAGCAGGAAGCACAAAATTAACAAGTTAAAAAATACATCCCCTAGAGAGTTTAGGTAGTTATCAATATTACGAAGAATGACTGGGGTGGTGGATGTGTGGGTAAGGCTACTTGAAATTGGGTAGTCACAGAAGACTTCTAGGAGGAGCTGATTGTTGAGCCGGCACCTGAATAGCACTGATAAGGAGTGAGCTACACAGAAATCTGGGTACAGAGTTCTCCAAGCAGAGGGGAAGCAAATGCTTGAGACAGAAGACAGGAGAAACTCAGTGTTTGAGGGACAGGAAGATTGCTATTGGGGTTGGGGCAGAGGGACTGAATGGAGAGGTAAAGCAGGGACCAGCTAATACAGGACCTTGCACTTTGCTGTAGACTGAATGTTTGTGTTGCTCCCAGATTCATATGTTGAAAAGCTAATGCCCAAGGTGATGGTGTTTGGGAATGGGCCTTTGTCAGGTGATGAGGCTATGAGGGAGGAGCCCTCACAAATGGGATTCGTGCCCTTATAAAAGAAGCTATGACCAACCTAGACAGCATATTAAAAAGGAGAGACATTACTTTGCCCACAAAGCCCCGTCTAGTCAAAGCTATGGTTTTTCCAGTAGTCATGTATGGATGTGAGAGTAGGACTATAAAGAAAGCTGAGCACTGGAGAACTGATGCTTTTGAACTGTGGTGTTGGAGAAGACTCTTGAGAGTCCCTTCGACTGCAAGGAGATCAAACCAGTCAACCCTCAAGGAAATCAGCCCCAAATATTCATTGGAAAGACTGATGCTGAAGCTGAAACGCCAATACTTTGGCCACCTGATGCAAAGAACTGACTCCTTGGAAAAGACTCTGATGCTGGGAAAGATTGAAGGCAGGAGGAGAAGGAGACGACAGAGGATGAGATGGTTGGATGGCATCACCGACTCAATGGACTTGAGTTTGAGCAAGCTCCAGGAGTTGGTGATGGACAGGGAAGACTGGTGTGCTGTAGTCCATGGGGTTGCAAAGAGTCAGACATGACTGGGCGATTGGAACTGAACTGAAAAGAAGCCTGAAAAAACTCCCTTGCCCCATGCATCTTGTAGGTTCAGTTCAGTTCAGTTCAGTTCAGTCGCTCAGTCGTGTCTGACTCTTTGCGACCCCATGAATCGCAGCACGCCAGGCCTCCCTGTCCATCACCAACTCCCGGAGTTCACTCAGACTCACATCCATTGAGTCCGTGATGCCATCCAGCCATCTCATCCTTGGTCGTCCGTCCCCTTCTCCTCCTGCCCCCAATCCCTAGGTATTAATAGAAGGCACCACCTGGAACCAGAAAGTGGGCCTTACCAGACACTGAATCCTGTGGTATAATGATCTTGGACTTCCCAGCCACCAGAACCATAAGATATAAACGTTTGCTATTTAGGACTACTTAGTGAACAGCATCTTGTTGCAGCAGCCTGAGGGACTGACATACAGCCCATAATAAAATGTCTTGCCTTTTTATTCTAGACATAATGGGTGGCCATTGGAAGGTTTTGAGCAGGGCAGTGATCTGCTCTGACTGATGTTGTCGAAGGCTGTTCAGGCTGCTGTGTGTCAACAGGGATTTCCCTGGGGGTCCAGTGGTTAGAACATCGCTTTCCAATGCAAGGAGTGCAAGTTCAGTCTCTAGTCAGGGCACTAAGATCCCACATGACTTGAGGCCAAAAAACCAAAACATAAAACAGAAGCAATATTGTAACAAATTCAATAAAGACTTTAAAAATGGTCCACATTAAAAAAAAAAATCTTAAAAATCTTTTGAAATCAGAGCCAACAGTAGGAGGACAGGGAGATAGGCTGTGAGGTGCCTTAAATCCGGTTCACCCAGAAACACTGCGTCAAGCATTAAGTGCGCAAAATTTATACACTTTTGGGGAGGGAATCCCAGAAAATGCCAGTGGAGACATAGGGAAGTGGGACATGGGAGGGAAAGGATCAATGAAAGATGCATTGACTTACCACTGGGGATAACCAGGGCTCGTGTGCCCGAGGCGCTCTGGGGGCCAATGCAGAGCATCCACCCGCAACTTATCTTGTCCTGGGGATGAAGAAGGAGGGTGTTTATACCAGCTCCCTGCGTCAGTGGTTGAGGCAGCTGCTGGAGTGGCTGGCAGAGGTGTTGATTCTCTGCCCCATGCTGCTCCGTGGGGAGCGGGGGTCCCCCTACCTGAGAAACCCCTTGGGCAAAGAGACGCAGGTGTGGCAGCAGGCCCGGCAGAGATGCTGAGCACCGTGTGATCTGGACACATGGAAGGCGGATGGTATGGATGCAGGAGCTTGCTCTCCGAGGGGGTGGAGATTCCCACAAGGAATCTCGCAGAAAGGAGCCTGGAAAGGGAAGGCTCATGGTTGTCGCCTATTTGAAGAGCACCCCTTGAGAGCTGCCTGGGACTCCTAGAAACGACTGGAAGATGTACTAGGCCTGTCTTTCAGCGGCCCGTGGCTCTGAAGTTGCTGACGGGAAGGAGAACCAGTGAACCGTGCTCCATTACGTTTCATGCACTTTTCTTTCTCTAGCCCCAGGCCCAGGAAAGAAAGTTGTATTTGGAGTCTGTTTTTCTCTGTGACTGACCTGGATCTCAAGTTCAGACCATGCCTCTCCTGCCCAGTTTACGTTTCCGAATGCTTAAGGCATTTACCTCCCCCAACCTCTGACCTCAGCTCGGTCTTCTGGACTCAAAGCGCCACCTCCGTCCCCACACACCCCTCTTTCTCTGTCATCTGACCTGGTCATGACCTCCTGCCGGCACACTGCCTCATCTTGCCAGCCTGGCATAACTCCCAGAAAGGCTGCCCTTGGCTTGTCCTGTTTCATTTCTCTCCCTAATTTGACACTGACATTGACAGATAAAGACAAGGGAGCAGCCAAACGCCAGGGCATAGCCAGTATCATTCAAGCGCCGCCAAATTAATCCTCGGGATTCAGGATCACATCGGCCTGCCTTGTGAATCTCCACCGCGTGGAATGGAAGTGTAGAGAGGCTTCTGGAACTGACATGTGGAAGAGCCATTTGCCCAACCCGACAACCCCAATCTCTATGGTGTGGGCTCCCAGGGCCTAGTTTCTGGAGAGGAGAGAAAAAAAACCTTGACATCAGGGGAAATGAGAAGAGACAGAAAATGTGAAGCGCTGTAGAATTGAGATGTCTGTATGTCACGGCTGTGCCCAAGCGTAGCCCACAGTCCATGTCAGATCTTTCTTATCCCAAAGGGTGTCAGCACCTGGGAATGTCTTCCACTGTATTTACTATCCCATCCCTGCCATATGGCATATTGGGTTTCCCTTGTGGCTCAGCTGGTAAGGAATCCGCCTGCAATGCAGGAGACCTGGGTTTGATCCCCGGGTTGGGAAGATCCCCTGGAGAAGGGAAAGGCTACCTACTCCAGTATTCTGGCCTGGAGGATTCCATGGACTGTATAGGCCATGGGGTCGTGAAGAGTTGGACACGACTGAGCAACTTTCACTTCACCCTGCCATACATACAGCTCTATACCAAGACAGACGGAGTTGTCTTCTGCCCCTCCAAAAGCAGTCACAGTTAAGAACTCCTTGGCCCTTGATCTTAACATCTTTATTTTGGCATTCTGTTTTACTATTACATTTCCAACACATTTCCCCCCGCCCCCAATCATCTGTCCCTTTGTTACTCTTTTTTTTTTAATTTTTTTTTAATTGGAGTATATTTGCTTTATAATGTCAGTTTCTGCTGTACAACAATGTGAATCAGCTATATGGGAACATACATCCCCCCCTCTCTAGCCTTCCTCCCACCCACCATCCTTCCCACCCCGCTAGGTCATCACAGAGCACCAAACTGAGCTCCCTGCGCTACGCAGCATCTTCTCACTTGGTATTTCACACATGATAGCGGATCTATGTCCAGTCCACTTCCTCAGCTTCTCCACCTCCAGCACATTCTTGAAAAGAGAAAAAACACCTACTATGAGAGAGGATTCCCGCTAACTTCAAATTGGTAGAGGAGCTGGCTTGAATGCCCTTAATGGTCGTGGTGGGAGCAGAATTGGGGGGCCCCCTGAGAAACCTTTTGGACACGAAGGAGCATCCCTAGAGTTGCTCCTGGACTTGACCCAAATCTGGCAGCTCTGAGACTTGCTGGCTGCTGCCCTTGTCGGTAATGACTGGCCTCGGAGAAGCACCCATTGTCTCAGAGCCTTGTTTTATCCTCATCTCCCTTCTAATAAGCCTTTATCTAAATGCTAATGTAATTCCAACTTTTTGATTAGGATGTTACATAGTCATCCATTCCAGAAAGACCACAATTAACAAGTGATTTTATTTCTGACTCAACATTTCTTTGTTTGGAAAGTTCATCTGTTGTGTGATGCTCCTAGTGGAAGTGGGTAGAAGGAGCCACTCCTTATGAGTGGGGGGACCTCTGCCAAGTTTTCTTAAAGGAAAGGTGTTGACTTTTTATCATCGTGGGTAGGGGGTGATAGGGGAGGGGGTGTGTGGTGGTGGTGTGATATTTTACCCGAAAATATTTTTCTAAAACATGTTGGCAGCTAAATTTGGCCATGTCTGTGGGATTGGGTGGAGTTTTACTTAAAGGGACAAGGCAGGCTGTGCATTATCTCAGAATTTTAACTGAAATTGAGTTATGCAAGCTAAAGAGACCACTGAGCGACAGTCTGATTCATAGAGACAGTTACGTGCCTCCTGTCTTACTGCATGCTAGCTGTGTGACTTTGGGCAACTTCCTTAATCTCTCTGGACCTTTGTTTTGTCATTTAAACAATCCTACTGAACTCCTGGGTTTCCCTGGTGGCACTAGTGGTTAAGAACCCGCCTGTCAATACAGGAGATGTAAGAGACTCGGGTTTGATCTCTGAGTCAGGAAGATTCCCTGGAGGAAGGCATGGCAACTCACTCCAAATTCTTGCCTGGAGAATCTCGTGGACAGAGGAGCCTGGCAGGCTACAGTCCATAGTGTTGCAAAGAGTCGGACATGATAGAAGTGACTTAGCACGTGTGCGCACACACACACACCAAACTCCTATGGTAGTTGGGGGACTGAAATTAAATGAGTTAATATTTGTAAAGCATTTAGAATAGAGCCCAGTGTACAGGACATCTGCCTCTAAGAATAGAGTCTTCCATCTATAGAATACGTACTAAATGTCAGCACTGTGCTAAGAACTTTATATTGATTTGCCTTGTTTAATCCTTAAGGATACAGAATAGTAGTATGATTTCTGTGATAGTTTTACATGCCAGCTTAGTTATCGTATAGTACCTAGTTATTTACTCAGACGTTCATCTAGGCATTGATGTGAAAGTATTTTGTACATAAAGCTAACATCTACAATCAGTTGATTTTCACTAAAGTAAATTACTAGCAATAATGTGGGTGGGCCTCATCCAATCAATTGATAGCACAAATTGCAAAATCTGAGCTTTCCTGGGCTTCCCAGGTGGCGCTAGTGGTAAAGAAGTGAAATGAAGCAAAGTGAAGTCGCTCAGTCATGTCTGACTCTTTGGAGACCCCATGGACTGTAGCCTACAAGGCTTCTCTGTCCATGGAATTTTCCAGGCAAGAATACTGGAGTAGGCTGCTATTTCCTTCTCCAGGGGATCTTCCCCACCTGGGGAACAAATCCGGGTCTCCCGCATTGCAGGCAGACGCTTTACCGTCTGAGCCACCAGGGAAGCCCTGTGGTAAAGAACCTGCCTGCAATGCAGGAGACTTAAGAGACATGGGTTCAGTTCCTGGGTCTGGAAGATCCCCTAGAGGAGGGCATGGCAACCCACTCCAGTATTCTCGCCTGGAGAATCCCATGGACAGAGGAATCCATAGGGTTACAAAGAGTTGGACATGACTGAAATGACTTAGCACAGAGCTTTCTTGGAAAAGAAATTCTGTCTCAAGACTGCAGAATTGGGACTTCCCTGGTGGTCCAGTGGTTAAGAACCTACCTTCCAGTGCAGGGGACATGGGTTCCATCCCTGGTGGGGGAACTAATATCCCACATGCCACAGGGCAACTAAACTCATGAGCTGAAACTAAGATCTGATTCAGTCAAATAAATAAATACTGGAAAAAAAAAAAAAAAAGACTGCAGAATCAACTTCTGCCTGAGTTGATAGCCTGCCCTACAGATTTCAGACTTACCAGCCTCCACAATCATGTGAGCATATGTGTGTGTGGTACACATATGAGAAAACTAATGATCAGAGAAATTAAGCAATTGTACAAGGTCACATAGCCAGGAAGTGGCAGGATTTGAATCCAGGTCCCTCACACTATGAAGCTTACTTTCCACTATAGGGTGTCTATTGGGTCATAATATTAAGGGTTAGAGGACTTGTGATTTCAGGTCATTTAATGAAGAATGGATGGAGGAGACAATGGCAGCCCACTCCAGTATTCTCGCCTGGAAAATTCCATGGACAGAGGAGCCTGGGTAGGGGGCGGGGGTGGGAAGGGGTGGCACAGTCCATGGGGTTGCAAACAGGTGGACACGACAGAGTGCACACACACAGTGAGGATGGAATGTTCTCTTACCCTCCAACTCTGAAGAAAGAGTCTAGAGGCGTGCAATTGCTCTGACCATTTGGGCTGTTCTCTATTCTGGTGGCACGTGGAGCTGGGAGCAGGAAGAAAGAAAAAGGAGGGATAAAGATTTTCATCACTGGGGTTTTTGGTTGCAAGCACCAGAAACTGATTTCCCCCAATTGGACAAAAAGGAAAGGATTAGAAGAATATTGTTGAGGGGACTTTTCACAGGAAAAGGTGCTGTGCGGGCTGGACCATGAGAGCCCCCGCAACAGCCTTACCGCAGGGACAACCTGGTGAGCCCACCATGGCCTCAGAGACTCACCCGGAATCTGCTCTTCCTTCTGTGGGCGACATGCTCAAGAGGACATCTGTCCAGCTCAGCAGCTTAGGTCATACTTTCCCCAGTCTGTACCCGGACCCAGAAGCAGGAGCTGAGCTTAGACAGGGAGGGGTGCTAGGAATTCCCATCCACAGAAAATAAGGGAGGCTCTATTTCCCTAAAGAAAATTGGGGTCCTAGGAAAAAGAGAGATAGTTGCATTGCTTGACAGCCAAAACGTAGCTTGTTGTTATTCAGTTATGTTCACTCTTTGCGACCCTGTGGACTGTATCACGCCAGGCTTCCCTGTCCTTTTCTATCTCCCAAAGCTTGCTCAAACTCACATCCATTGGTCGGTGATGCCATCCAACCATCTCATCCTCTGTCGCCCCCTTCTCCTCCTGCCCTCAATCTTTTCCAGCATCAGGGTCTTTTCCAATGAGTTGGCTCTTTGAATCAGGTGGCCCAAGTATTGGAGCTTCAGCATCAGTCCTTCCAGTGAATAGCCAGGGTCGATTTCCTTTAGGATTGACAGGTTGGATCTCCTTGCTGTTTAAGGGACTCTCAAAAGAATCTTAAATTAAAAATATTTCATGATAGGGACTTCCCTGCTGGTCCAGTGGCTGAGATTCCATGCTCCCCAATGCACGGGGCCTGGGTTTGAACCCTGCTCAGGTAACTGGATCCCACATATTGCAACTAAGAATTTGCATGCCACCAAAACAAAGATTGAGGATCCCGAGTAGGATCAGGCACAATCAAATAAATAAATATTTTAAAAATATTTCAGAATGCACAACACTGTAAAGCAACTATCAGTTCAGTTCGGTTCAGTCACTCAGTCATGTCTGACTCTTTGGACCCCATGAATTGCAGCACGCCAGGCCTCCCTGTCCATCCCCAACTCCTGGAGTTCACACAAACTCACGTCCATCGAGTCAGTGATGTCATCCAGCCATCTCATCCTCTGTCGTCCCCTTCTCCACCTGCCCCCAATCCCTCCCAGCATCAGAGTCATTTCCAATGAGTCAACTCTTCGCATGAGGTGGCCAAAGTACTGGAGTTTCAGCTTTAGCATCATTCCTTCCAAAGAAATCCCAGGGCTGATCTCCTTCAGAATGGACTGGTTGGATCTCCTTGCAGTCCAAGGGACTCTCAAGAGTCTTCTCCAACACCACAGTTCAAAAGCATCAATTCTTCGGCGCTCAGGCTTCTTCACAGTCCAACTCTCACATCCATACATGACCACTGGAAAAACCATAGCCTTGACTAGTCAGACCTTAGTCGGCAAAGTAATGTCTCTGCTTCTGAATATGCTCTCTAGGTTGGTCATAACTTTCCTTCCAAGGAGTTAGCGTCTTTTAATTTCATGGCGCAGTCACCATCTGCAGTGATTTTGGAGCCCAGAAAAATAAAGTCTGACACTGTTTCCACTGTTTCCCCATCTATTTCCCATGAAGTGATGGGACCAGATGCCATGATCTTCGTTTCTGAATGTTGAGCTTTAAGCCAACTTTTTCACTCTCCTCTTTCACTTTCATCAAGAGGCTTTTTAGCTCCACTTCACTTTCTGCCATAAGGGTGGTGTCATCTGCATATCTGAGGTTATTGATATTTCTCCTGGCAATCTTGATTTCAGCTTGTGCTTCTTCCAGCCCAACGTTTCTCATGATGTACTCTGCATAGAAATTAAAAAGCAACTATACTTCAATAAAAATTAATTTTATAAGAAGAAAAATATTTTAAGATGGGTCCTTCACCAGTGTCCAGAAATGGCTCTTAAGTTTGTGAAATAATAAGGATCACATCTCTAGGCTTTGCATGCATGCTAAGTGGCTTCAGTCATGTCCAACTCTGTGTGACCCCATGGACTGTAGCCTGTCAGGCCCCTCTGTCCACGGGATTTTCCAGGCAAGAGTACTGAAGTGGGTTGCCATGCCCTCCTCCAGAGGATCTTCCGAATCTAGGGATCGAACACATGTCTCTCATGGCTCCTGCATTGCAGGCAGATTCTTTACTGCCCAGCCATTGGGGAAGATTTTGGGGTCCAGGAAAAGGCTCTTGGGGTAAAAGTTCATATTAAACATAAATAACAATAATCCGAATAGCAACCAACCTCCATCGAACACTCACTGTGTGCTGGACAGGGTTCTAAGTACACCGTTTGCTGTTCATCTCGTCTTTACAACAATACCGAAGTAGGTACAGTATCATCACCATGTGACAGGTGGGAAAACCAAGGGATGTGGAGGTTAACTAACTTGCCCACACAGCTAGTGATTGGCAAGCAGGACATAACAGTGTCTCTTTATGATTGTAATCCTAAAATATTAAGCTGCAGAGGAGGCTGACATAATCACAAGCAGCTCAGGTCCTCCAGGCAAGCCGTCCTCCTACTGGAGAGCTGATAGGGTCTGATGCTTGCTTGATAAAGACTCTGCCTTGATGTCTGATCTGAGACGTTCAATTCCTTTTTCTTACTGGCTGTCAATCAGTTCCTCACTGTTTCCCCTGAGGCTGGGCCCAGCAGGGGTGTCTTCAGCACTCAGGAGCAGCATTAAGAACAAAGCCTGATGGGGCTGTTTGTTTTTCCTCTGTGAGGGGGCACCATTCCTCAGCACAGTCAGGAATGAGCTCAGATGTCACCGAATGAATCACTTCCCAAATCATTGAGATTCCCAAGGTACCCAGTAAGACCGGTGCGTGCGTGTGCGCCAAGTCCCTTCAGTCCAACTCTTTGAGATCCTATGGACTGTAGCCCAACCAGGCTCCTCTGTCCATGGGATTCTCCAGGCAAGAATACTGGAATGGATTGCCATTTCCTTCTCCCGAGCAGACAGAAATGAGATACGAATTTAAATGAGGTTGGTCACCACTTCCAGTTCCAGGGATTTCACTTTTAAACCAGTGATATCCAGTAAAAATATAACATGGGCCACACACGTTGCTTGAAATTCTCTAGTAGCCATGCATTTAAGGGGAAATTAACTTTTAAAATGTATTTTATTTAACATAACAATCCAAAATATGACCATTTCAACATGTCATGGAAGGAAAAATGTATTTTAAAAATGTATTAATGAGGCATTTTCACATTCAGTTCAGTTCAGTCGCTCAGTTGTGTCTGACTCTTTGCGACCCCATGAATCACAGCATGCCAGGCCTCCCTGTCCATCACCAACTCCCGGAGTTCACCTAAACTCATGTCCATCAAGTTGGTGATGCCATCCAGCCATCTCATCCTCTGTCGTCCCCTTCTCCTTCTGCCCCCAATCCCTCCCAGCATCACAGTCTTTTCTAATAAGTCAACTCTTTGCATGAGGTGGCCAAAGTATTGGAGTTTCAGCTTCAGCATCAGTCCTTCCAATGAACACTCAGGACTGATCTCCTTTAGGATGGACTAATTGAATCTCCTTGCGTCCAAGGGACTCTCAAGAGTCTTCTCCAACACCACAGTTCAAAAGCATCAATTCTTCAGCGCTCAGCTTTCTTCACAGTCCAACTCTCACATCCATACATGACCATTGGAAAAACCATAGGCTTGACTAGACGGACCTTTATTGGCAAAGTAATGTCTCTGCTTCTGAATATGCTATCTAGGTTGCTGATAACTTTCCTTCTAAGGAGTAAGTGTCTTTTAATTTCATGGCTGCAATCACCATCTGCAGTGATTTTGGAGCCCAGAAAAATAAAGTCTGACACTGTTTCCACTGTTTCCCCATCTATTTGCCATGAAGTGACGGGACCAGATGTCATGATCTTAGTTTTCTGAATGTTGAGCTTTAAGCCAACTTTTTCCACTCTCCTCTTTCAATTTCAAGAGGCTTTTGAGTTCCTCTTCACTTTCTGCCATAAGGGTGGTGTCATCTGCATATCTGAGGTTATTGATATTTCTCCCGGCAATCTTGATTCCAGCTTGTGCTTCTTCCAGCCCAACGTTTCTCATGATGTACTCTGCATAGAAGTTAAATAAGCAGGGTGACAATATACAGCCTGGACATACTCCTTTTCCTATTTGGAACCAGTCTGTTGTTCCATGTCCAGTTCTAACTGTTGTTTCCTGACCTGCATATAGGTTTCTCAAGAGGCAGGTCAGGTGGTCTGGTATTCCCATCTCTTTCAGAATTTGCCACAGTTTATTGTGATCCACATGATCAAAGTCTTTGGCATAGTCAATAAAGCAGAAATAGATGTTTTTCTGGAACTCTCTTGCTTTTTCCATGATCCAGCGGATGTTGGCAATTTGATCTCTGGTTCCTCTGCCTTTTCTAAAACCAGCTTGAACATCTGGAAGTTCATGGTTCACGTACTGCTGAAGCCTGGCTTGGAGAATTTTGAGCATTACTTTACTAGCGTGTGAGTAAGTCCTTGAAATCCATTGTGTGTTTTGCACTGAGCACACAGCTCAGTTTGTACCAGCTATAGGTTAAAGCATCTGCCTGTAATGCAGGAGACCTGGGTTCGATCCCTGGGTCGGGAATATCCCTTGGAGAAGGAAATGGCAATCCACTCCAGTATTCTTGCCTGGAGAATCCCATGGACGCAGGAGCCTGGTGGGCTACAGTCCACGGGGTCGTAAAGAGTTGGACACGACTGAGCGACTTCACATTCACATAGTTCAAGTGTCCAGAAGTCCCACGTGGCTAGTGGCTAGTAGCTGCTGCATTGGAAAGGCAGTTCCAGAACATAATTTTTTCAACAGCTTCTTTCCTCAGATACGAGCACCTTCAAGGTAGGTGCCTACCTGGTCTGAGACCTTGTAGAATTTAGATTTTAGAGTGGATGATGTAGTAAACAAGCATACAAACAAACAAAACAATTATTGATTGTGATGAGCAGCTTCCTCATAGTGAGCTGGGAAGGCATTTGAGTGCAGTAGGTGGGGATGAGGTGGTGGGAGAGAAGGTGGGAGCCTTCTCTCCAGAAGGGACATCTGAACCTGAAGGACAGGAGGAACCAGAGTGAAGACCAAGACAGGGACTTCCAGGTGAGGTGGAGGCAAGGGCAGGAAAGTCTTTGGCCAGGAGCTGCAGACAAAATGGCTGTGTGGTTGGGCACAAGTGGCTGAACAGTTGAGTTGAGGCAAGGACCAGAGTGCTCTTCAAGGTTTGGGATTTTGTTCTAGAGGAGAGGAGAAACCACTGACATGCTTTAAACTGGGGAGTGGTAGAGTCTGATCTCAGTTTTAAAAAGATGGTCCTGGGGACTTCCCTGATGGTCCAGTGGTTAAGACGTGTGTTTCCAATGCAGGGGATGTGGGTTTGATCCTTGGTCAGGAAACTAAGATCCCACATGCTGAGTGATGTGGCCAGGGGCAAAAAAAAAAAAGACTGGCTAGGATCAAGATAAGTTGGGCCATTAGAGACCCCCTTTACTTCCCATACCTAGAAATGCCTTTCATTAAAAAATATAATTAATAATATTATAATTAACATTATAATTAATAATAATAGAACATATTTTTATAAAAATATAATAACCCATAATGGAAATAATTTCAAAAATAATATATGTGT
This sequence comes from Aepyceros melampus, assembly GCA_006408695.1. Taxonomy (NCBI): domain Eukaryota; kingdom Metazoa; phylum Chordata; class Mammalia; order Artiodactyla; family Bovidae; genus Aepyceros; species Aepyceros melampus. The sequence continues at coordinate 40,061 of SJXQ01001888.1, read as the reverse complement.
GTACATATAACTGAATCACCTTGCTGTGCTCCTGAAACATTGTAAGTCAACTATATTTCAATAAAATATATATTAAGAAAAAAATGACAACAAAATTAAACTGAAGTATATATCTGAGTTTGATAGAAAGAGACAAATAACCTTGGATCAGAGACTAAGAGGGAAGTTAAACACAGAACACGAAGATTCCAAGTGGACTCTGGCTGCTGGGGGTGGGGAGTATGGGAGAGGGGCCAAGAGAAAGTTCCAGAATACAAACCCTAACGGATGGTGGCTGGAGTTTTCATGCCTGTGCTGGGCGAGAGACAAGGCTTGAGCTCTTTTGAAAAGGGAACTCAGAATGAAACCCCTTCATAAATGCAGGCCTCTGAAAGAGGTTTCCTGGTAGCTTAGCAGTCAAAGAATCTGCCTGCAATGCAGGAGATACAGTTTGATCTCTGGGTCGGGAAGATCCCCTGGAAGAGGAAATGGGAACCTGCTCCAATGTTCTTGCCTGGGAAATCCCATGGACAGAGGAAGCTGATGGGCCCAGTCCATGGGGTCACAAAAGAGTCGGACACGACTTAGTAATTAAACTACAACGACAACAAGCCTCCAGTGAAATGGCTCAAGATACCTTCCCTCATTAGCTCAGGGAAGGAAGAAGAACTCATGTCTTCATCCTGTGGAAAAAAGAATCTATAAGAAATTAGAACTGCAATCCTGTGCCACGTGACAGGGTAAATTAAAAAAAAAAAAAAGACACCATCTGAGTGGTATGTGCTTATCTCTCGGTCATGTCTTACTCTTTGTGACCCTTTGGACTGCAGCCTGCCAAGCCCCTCTGTCTGCGGATTCTTCAGACAAGAATGCTGATGTGGGTTGCCATTTCCGTCTCCAGGGGACCTTCCTAACTGAGGGATGGAACTGGTGTCTCCTGCACTGCAGGTGGAGTCTTTACCAGCTGAGCCATCACGGAAGCCCCTGAGTGTTGCTCTTGTTGTTCAGTTGCTGAGTTGTGTCCGACTCTGCCACCTTAGTAGTGTGGGAATTGACAAACTGGCCCCAGACCAGTGGGTTAGAGTTAGGTAGGATGAGGAGAGGGAGACCACATTAGGGGGCTCTTGTATTATTTTCTGGGGTTCTTGACCTTTAAAGTACAAATGTGGGACTTACCTGGTGGTCCAGAGGTTTATTCTAAGCTTCCAATTCAGGAGGCTTGGGTTCAATGCGTGGCCGGGGATTTTATTAAAATGCAGATTCTGATTCCCTGGGTCTAGGTGGACTCTGCATCTCCAACAAGCTCCTAAGTCCTGCCACTGCTGTGTGTGTTTGTGCGCTCAGTCATGTCTAACTCTTTGCAGCCCCATGGACTGCAGCCCACCAGGCTCCTCTGTTCATGGGATTTTCTAGACAAGAACACTGGAGTGGGTTGCCATTTCCTTCTCCAGGGGATTGAACCCATGTCTCTTGTATCTCCTGCAATGACAGGTGGATTCTTTATCACTGCACCACCTGGAAAGCCTGCTGTCAATGCTGCTGCTCTCCAAACCATTCTCTGAATGGCAAGCTCTATGTAACAGACAATGGTGGCTTGGACTAGGCTGATGATGAGAGAGACAGAGGAAGATGGATTCAAAAGATAGGTTGGGGGAGAATTGCTGCTGAAGGATAGATGTGAAAGGGAGAGAACTGATACTGAAGGACAGATGTGGACAGAGGGGAAAGGGAATCAGGGGAACCCAAGGCTGGGTTTCTGGCTTTGGTAACTGAGTGCCATTTACTGATATAGGGAAGACCAGGGCAAGAACAGGCTTTTTTTTGGGGGGGAGTGGGGTGGGGGGAAGGGTACTGTGTTTGGGAGGATCAAAAACTCAAGGCCAGGCAACTGCAAATATCATGCCTTATCTGCTTTCTCCGAAAAATGTTACTAAGAGGCATCCAGGATATGAATGATCTGTTTTCCCAGCTTGGGTTGCTGACAACAATCTTTGCTTTGTAGGTCCAATCTGGCAAGTCTTAAAAGCTTAATAAATAGCCAGCTTTGTAAACGAGGTCCAGAAATGACCAGCAAACTCCTCCTATCTGCCCCTCACACCTTCAATACACGCTTCCCTTGCTTAATACTGGCTATGACCAGAACACAAATCAGTTGAATTTAGGCTCTATCTATGAGGATCTTCCGAACTGCTCCACATGCAGTCAATTTGAACGAGCAGACTGCTTGTGCATTGCACTTTCTAATCAGTGATATAACATGTGCAGAGTTAAGGATTCTTTTTTGGACAAGTATTTCTTTAAAAAGGAAAAGAAGTTATCTTTGTGTCAGGCACTCTGTTAGGTACTTTTACACACATCATACACTTCAGTTGCTTCAACAATTTTTCCGGGTAGGTACTGTTGTTTCTCTTTTCAGAGATGAGGAAAGTTGGAAAAGACCCTGATGTTGGGAAAGATCTGGGGCAAGAGGGGGCAACACAGGATGAGATGGTTGGATGGCATCACTGATTCAATGGGCATGAGTTTGAGCAAACTCTGGGACATAGTGAAGGACAGGGAAGCCTGGTGTTCTGCAGTTCATGGGATCATAAAAGGCAGACACGATTGAGCGGTGGAACAACAATGGTTATTCCCTTTTGCACAGATGAGGAAACGGCTCAGAGGGACAAGTAACTTGTTCAAGGTCCCACATAGTCAGCGAATGGAAGGGCTGAACCTCTGTCAGCCTTGGTCCAAAGTACAAGTTCTTTTTACACTGCTCTGGGCTCCCCAGTTTCCAGGGGAAACTAATTTAGTTTTCTAGTTGCTAGTTAAATCCCAGTTGTATGATTAGGCCACCCAAGATGGCTATTCTCTTGCTCTTCCTGCTCGACCAGTGCCTGGTTCACCTACACCCTGATTGACCTTCCCTCTTAATCAGAGCCTAACCAGTAAATGCCTAGGTACTTGCCCCCAACCCCAGCTAGTGATTGTTCTAATCTTTAGATCAGAGCCATCTCCACTATGATAGTTTATCAAAGGGGCAATGAGAGGCATGCCCCGCTGGTTTCTCTGGCAACTGATGAACAAACCTGATATTAATTAACCCTATTAATTAGGTTACCTCCTTTTCCCTCTGGTAGCAAAGACTACTGCCACGTTCTGCCAGCTGTCTGCTGCACACACTGGGGCGTTGCACCAGGACCTTGCTTCAGTCATGTAAGATCCTCCCTCCATTAAACTATCAATGTCTCTGTTACTGACTCCAGGCTTCAGTCCTGAGGCTGGGCAAGCACAGGGCTTGCAGGCCTGTGAGGTGCAACCCAACACCAGTGTCTGGAGATACTCTTTCAGAGTCAGGGTGAGGGAGGCTCAGAAGAGTGTTCTAAAGAAGGCAGCACTTTACACCATGCTTTCAAGAATGGCGAGGACCTGGAAAGACAGGGGACCCTCCCAGGTAGCAATTCCAGGTCGTGAGACTAAACGCAAGCCGGGCAAGCTGGCAGCCTCTGCTTCCAGGCTTTCTTCCACTCCCATCTTCCCTACCAACATCCGGGTTTCTCCTGGCCCAGGTTAAATGCCTGACGCCTTTAGGCCGAAAGAGGTGTCCATTTCCTGTTCACTCATGACACCCTTGATTATTTCTATCACTGCTACTTCCTTATTAAAAGATTCTGCATTCAACTATATATAAAATAGATAACGAATAAGGACCTACTGTACAGCACCGGGAACTCTACTCCATACTCTGTAATGGTGCATATGGGACAAGAATCTAAAAAAGAGTGACTATGTTTATATATATAGCTGATTCACTTTCTGTACACCTGAAACTAACACAAATTATAAAGTCAACTATACTCCAATAAAATTTTTTAAAAGATTAAAAATGATTGTGTTTTGCGTTCCCTTCTTGAGGTCAAGGATTTCATATATTTTTGAACCCCTAGAGACTAATCAATGCCTAGTACATAATAAGCTCTTGATAAGAAAAAAGTTTTTTGGAAGAATTGAATGTTTTTTCATGATGATTTTCCTTCCCTCTGCACTGTTCTGTTAGTTGGTTTGGTCCACTCACGTTGGTTGGGATATATCAGTGATTTAAACAAGATAACATACTGCTTCCATGTAAGAATAGCTGCAGGCCATACTGATAAGGTGCCTTTGTGGAGGGGAGGGTGCCCAGGATCCTGCTGGCCAGTAGCTCTGTCATCCCTCAGATGTCCCCTTCATTTGTTTACACGATTGGAGGTGGCTCACCACCCCATCCGGAAAAGGCAATGGCACCCCACTCCAGTACTCTTGCCTGGAGAATCCCATGGGCAGAGGAGCCTGGTAGGCTGCAGCCCATGGGGTCACGAGGAGTTGGATATGACTGAGCGACTTCACTTTCACTTTTCACTTTCATGCATTGGAGAAGGAAATGGCAACCCACTCCAGTGTTCTTGCCTGGAGAATCCCAGGGATGGGGAAGCCTGGTGGGCTGCCGTCTATGGGGTCGCACAGAGTCAGACACGACTGAAGCGACTTAGCAGCAGCAATAGTAGCAGGACTTAGTTGTGGCACTAGGGATTTTTAGTTGCAGCATTCGGGATCTGGGCTTCTCTGGTGGCTCAGTGGTAAAGAATCTGCCTGCCAATTCAGGAGACTCAGGTTTATCCCTGGGTGGGGAAGATCGCCTGGAGAAGGAAATGACAACCCACTCCAGTATTCTTGCCTGGGAAACCCCATGGACAGAAGAGCCTGGCAGGCTACTCTACAGCAAGAATCAGACACAACTTAGTGACTAAACCACCACCACCACCACCACGTGGGATATAGTTCCCTGACCAGTCATGGAACTTAGACCCCCTGCATTGGGAGTGTGGAGTCTTAGCCACTGGACCATCGGGAAGTCCTGCTGCTTCCTTTTTAAAGGTGCACCTCTACCATCTCTTCACATCCCATTTTCAGGACCTGTTCATGTGACTGGAGATGGCTACAAAGGAGACTGGAAAAGTAGTTTTCATCTGGGTAACCATCTAAGGCTAAAATTTCCATTACCAGAGAAGGAAAGAATAGAGATGGGAGTGTGGGGAGGGCAGGAAGAAGTAGCAGTGTCTGTCTGCCACTCTTTCTTTTCTTTTTTAAAAAAATTTATTTTACTGAAGTATTATTGATTTACAATGTCATGTTAGTTTCTGGTATACACCCAAGTGATTCTGTTATACATATATACAGATTCTTTCTCATTATGGCTTATTACAGGATATTGAATATAGGTCCTTGTGCTAGAGTAGGACCTTGTTGTTTATACTCCATTCTCATACTGGTGTATTGTAAATATCCAGACAGTTCCATATGATATGCTTGACCTATTTTTTTTTCTTTCCAAGGTGCATTTTCAATTGAATTACTCACCAGTCATGCATAGTCATCTTATGTGTCCTCTGAGAGCATGAAATCTTTCATCTGTATCTTGCACAACCTTGATCTTATAGCATGCCTGGTACCTAGTTACTTAATCAATAGTTGCTGAATGAATACATGGGTGAAGAAGAGAAGAGCTTTGTCATTCTGCCATGCCCTGTCTCTATGGAGCTGGATTTATCAATCACATTAGGTCAACAGTACAAATAAATCCGTATTATCTGTGTTGAGTTATTACAAAATGTGGAAGCATTGAGGGACATCAACATCTCTTCCCTGCCCTCTGGTGGTGCTCTTGAGCCACAAGAGTCAGACTGGGGACGAGTGATATATTCCCAGGACACATGTCACGAGGTCCACGTACCACCACCATCTTCTCCCCCTTTCTCTAGTTCTCCTTCAGGAGAAGGACCCGTCTCCATTCTGCAGTTCTAGAAACACTTCTTTTAAGTTAGAATGCAAATACCAAGGAGTTGTGTGTGCGTGCTTAGTTGCTCAGTCCAGGGTAAATAAATAATCCTGAGGATTTCCATTTTCTAAAGAGTCCTGATACCGCCCTCTCTGCATGTTTTGATCAGTGGCTTTGGCGTTTTGCCAGGCTTCTCTATGGACTTCTCCAGGCAAGGATACTGGAGTGGGTAGCCATTCCCTTCTCTAGGCAATCTTCCCAACCCAGGGATGGAACCTGGGTCTCCTGCATTGCAGGCAGATTCTTTACCATCTGAGCCACGAGGGAAACCCCAGCTTTATGAAACCGGATAACATTTTGGCAATGTCAGGGCCAGCTGGCCCCCAAGAGTCTGTTACCATGGCAAACAGTAAGGTCACAGAAGGATTACCCCCTTGACCCGAGCTTGTTATGTCTAGACACTCGTGCTGAGGGCGATATCACCCAGGAAATCAGGGACTCATAGGCCTGCCCTCGTTTCTCGTTTGTCACATTTTCCTCCAGCCTCCTGGAAACCTCAAACAGGATTTCAGCTCCTTTCAGATTCCTGTCTGGCACTTCCTCGCTCTCTGCTCTCCTGGGGACAGGACTGCTTTTGGCAGACAGACGCTACCCCCCCCTCCCCCAGTCCAGGAAGGGCCCTGGCCTCTATGACAGCAAATCCATTGCACCACTTAGGTTTAATTAGAGCACAATGACGGATGATTAGTTTACACATCAAAGCACTGAAACAACTTGACAAATTGGCCCCATCCCAAAGCCCAGCGCGGGAGCTGGCCTCCACCGCAGAGGCTCTGCCCAGGGGGGCTGCGGAGGTGGCCATGAAAGCTCGGGAGCCCCAGGCGGGGCGCGCAGAAGGAGTTCTGTTTCTCAAAAGAAATGCATCCCAGCTGTTTCCAGCCCTGACTGTGCCTCTCCATCTCCCTCGCCTTGACCTTCAGCCTTCTGGCTCTCCCCCGGCTGCTGCTTAACGTTCATGTGTGGTAGGCTCTCCGTAATTTGGAGACAGATGATCAACCCATGAGTTACCCAAGCCTTTGCTAGGTCTCTTTTTTTACCCTGTTTACCCTCCAAGTGGGATTTGGACGGTTCTTTAGGATACCTACCAAGGAAGGAGAGAGAAACAATATTCATCTTCAAATCAGCTCCTTGGTTACCAACTGATGATTTTTTTGTTGGCAAACTAATGGAGGAAAGAGACAGAAACTATAGACTGCAGTGGAGTGAAGAAATTATTTCTAGGTCTCCTTTCTGTACACTCTCTCACGCCTGTGTATGACCTGAAGTCAGGGGAACCCAGGAGAGCACGTGGGATTAGACTGTTTCCGAGGTTTATCACATATTTCAGATCTCTGATTGTCATGCTGGGTCCCAGAGAGGTTGATGGTGTGTTGGAAGCCGTTCGGGTTCTTCTGGCTCAAAAGACCAGTCTGTTCATACTAACAATCACTTAATTCAGTGATTAGACCAACAAAAAAACCCTAAACGTCCACCCAGTAGTTGAACTGAATCGACCCTCTCACTTGGTCTACACTCATAGCCTCATGGAAGAACACCTGGTGTGTCCTGCTTCAGAATCATCTCGTCAAAGTCAATGGCAGAGCTGAGACTTGAATCAAGGTCTTCCTTCGTAGCCCTTATCCCTCAGGACTACGTGATCTTTCCAGCGGTCGGAAGGATACAGGGCTGAGGTCACGAAAACATCTCACGGAGCACGAAGGCTCAGGCCTCTCTCCTGAACAACTGATGGAGACGCAGGGCATGGTGGGATTCTTGTTTCCTGACTGTGGGCCTCCGGGGTGAGCGGGCATCAGTCTCACCACTGTGATGTGGGCAGACAGATGAATGCTGACTGCCTGTAGCGCGGACAGTCAGTGGGCGGGAGCTGGGTTCAGACAGCTGTAAGCGAAGCACTTCAGAAGGAGGATGACACGGCATTATTACCATAAACCAGGAGCCTATTGATCGGGCTGATTAGAAAACCTTCCAAGGCACGGGGGGAATTAGCACAATTTACAGCGTAGCAGTTATCAGCTTCATTGCTTAATTAACAATGTAAATATCTTCCTAAATGACATTTTATAATCATGATCAGACCCTCTAGCGTTTGCCCTGTTCACTGCTTAATTCCTTCCCAGATGTACAGATAGCCAAACGCCTAACATACCGTTGCTGCATCTTATGAGATAAAAACAATTGTTCACGCCCCGCGTCTCCTCTTTTGGATCTTACTAGGGGTCTGTTCTGCTTTCCTCTCTCCAGCCTGAAATCTACAGTCTGCCAATTGAATTGCCAATTAAAAGTACTTAATTAGACGTGAAAGGGGAGTTCTGTCATGTTCTGGATTCTGAACTATTTTTTATTTATGTGCTTAGCAGGATAAGTCATCTTAAATTAGCATCACATTTTTCCCTCTGAAGAGCATGTGAGAAATGAGGCTATTAGGAGGAGAGGTTTAACACAATATTTGTGTACACTAGTCATGGGTGCAGGGAATCATCCCAAGCGCATATGGCGTTTTGGCAAGCAGGGTTACTCTTCATCTTTATTTTATTTCCTTATCACGTCTTGTTGAATTAATGTTTGCAATAGAAATTTTGGCCTTCCTTATCAAACATATGTGCAGACAACTTATTGTTTGATTTTTTAAAAACTTTCAATTCACCTCTTATTTTGAGTATCTTGGCCATACCGAAAGATTACTGTTCCACGTCTAAGCTCCCAATGGCATACAAACAAATCGAAATCTTAATGCAGCCCTGGGGGTGGAAAGTTCAGAGGCTCATAATCCTCCCTGGAAAGAACGCCCCCTAAGCTTTCCATTCCTGGAGGCTCGATGATTTCACCTGGTGAATGATCCACTTCTGAATGTTCTGCTCCTACTCGCTGATGGTGACCAATAGTTACATATCTACACAATGTGCAGAAAGGGGGTTTAACACAAACCAGCGCAGAGTATATTGGAAAAATGGTAGGGAAGGCAAACATGAATTTTGAAGGAATTTGCTGTGGGTTTTAATTAACCATCGTGCCCTTGTTCCCCATTATCATTGATTTGTGTGATAAGTGCCAATTATACGTGTCATAAGTATACTGCTTTTCACTGAAGACAAGAGATCTCATGTGTGATGCAAATCAGGACTCTCAGAATGCTAATTTTGTAATGAGCCAATGCATTCTTCAAGGAGTTTATAGTCTAGAGGGGGAATAAAACATGTGCATAAATAATTATAATGCAAAGTAGAGAACTGATGGGTCATGAGACAGCGAAGAAAGAATTATGGCCAAGAAAGAGGGTGGAGGAATAAATTATAGTTGGGGGATTTAGGAAGGCCTTCTTGAAGGTTGGGGCAAACTGGCTTAAAAGCAGACTGAGGGTATAGGGTGTGGTTTCCAGATGAGGGGAACAACAGGAAGAAAATACAGAGATGGGACAGCGTGAAATTTAAATGAGGAACAGGATGTTTACCATGGCCTTTACAGGAGGGATGCGAAGGGAAGCAGTGGCGGGAACACTGCAAAGGTAGGTCGGGGCTCCCTGGTGCAGAATCAAGCATTCAAAGCCAAAACATCTGCATTGATTTTTTAAAATATATTTTATTTATTTGGCTGCGTTGGGTCTTAGGCACTGCACATGGGATTTTCACTGTGTCATGGCTCCGTAGGTGCAGGGCCCTGGCCTATTGCCCAGAGGCATGTGGGATCTTAGTTCCCTAACCTGGGATGGAACCTGAGTCCCCTGAGTTGCAAGGTGGATTCTTAGCCCCTGGATAACAAGGGAAGGCCCTGCACCGAATTTTGCAGATCACAGATTGGCTTTTTTTTTTTGCTAAAGGGCCAGAGAGTATATTTTAGGCTTTGCAGGATATGTGATCTCTGTCACAACTGCTCAGCTCTGCCATTGGAACACAAATCAGTCAGAGGCAACATGTACATGAATGGGCATCACGATGTTTCAATAAAACTTTACTTATGGACACTGAAATGTGAATTTGCATGTGTTACAATACATTGCTCTTATGATTTTATCAATACTACTCTCCTCTGCTATTGGGGTAGGCAGAGGCATGAAGCTGTGCATGCATGCTAAGTCACTACAGTTGCGTCCGACTCTTTGCGACTTTATGGGCTGTAGCCTGCCAGGCTCCTCTGTCCATGGGATTCTCCAGGCAAGAATACTGGAGTGGGTTGCCATTTCCTTCTCCAGGGGATCGTCCCAACCCAGGCATCGAACCCGCATCTTTTATGTCTCCTGCACTGGCAGGTAGTTTTGTTTTTTTTTTTAACCACTAGCAACACCTGGAGAGTCCACTGGGGTAAGGGGTATGAAGCCGTAACCATCTCCTAGGCTCTGAGTTTTTCTTTACTTTTGAATATATTCCCATAATCACAGAGAACCAAGTGCTGATGAGTTTGGATCCAGGGCGGCAGAGAACCACAGAGTCAGGGCCTCAGTGATGGTGATGGCACATGCATGCACCAGTGGCTGTGGTTTCATCACCCTGTTGGCCCGGACCAAGCTTCAGCATGTAGCGCTAGGGCAGCACTCCCAGTGGGCTTAATGGTATTTGGTAGTTAAAAAGGAAATACCTAGGTCACGAGTTTTGACAATCCCTGTGTGGGTAGATGTAATACACAGTCTGTCCTCTACTTTCATGAACCCACATTCTGGTACACTATACACAGACATTCCTAAACCAATTTCCCTGTATTGAATTAGGTCTTTCTGTACATGAACAGGCTAATAACTTCCATCCATCTCCTGGGTAAGATTCTGTGTGTGCGTGTGTGTTCAGTCCTGTCTGACTCTTAGTGACCCCGTGGACTGTAGCCTGCCAGGCTCCTCTGTCCATGGGCTTCTCCTGACCAAGAATGCTGGAGTGGGTTGCCGTTTCCTCCTCCAGGGGATCTTCCCGACTCAGAGACAGAAACGCCCTTCCTGCATCTCTTGTATTGGCAGGTGGATTCTTTACCTCTGAGCCACCTGGGAAGCCCCATGATTCTGTGCTGCTGCTGCTGCTGCTGCTAAGTTGCTTGTCGTGTCCGACTCTGTGTGACTCCATAGACGGCAGCCCACCAGGCTCCCCCGTCCCTGGGACTCTCCAGGCAAGAACACTGGAGTGGGTTGCCATTTCCTTCTCTAGTGCATGAAAGTGAAAAGTGAAAGTGAAGTCGCTCAGCCTTCTCTGACTCTTTGAGACCCCATGGACTGCACCCTACCAGGCTCCTCCATCCATGGGATTTTCAAGGCAAGAGTACTGGAGTGGGGTGCCATTGCCTTCTCCACATGATTCTGTAACTTCCAGAAAATAGTTTTCCTCCTTCCCAATCCCCCTGCCCCTGACTGCACCAACCTGCCCTCCAGGACTGGGATGGGAATTTAGACTGTGGGAAGCCTCCTAGCCCCCTCCAGCTTTCCTTCCCACCCAGATTCCCTGAGAGTTAACGTAGGGCTCACAGAGGCAGGTACAGAAGGAATGCTGAACCAGGCTTTTCTTTTGTGATCTAGATCAAAGTAGTTGTCTCTCATTTCTGATTACAACTGACATGACATAGAATTTTCTAAAACCATAAAATGTATTTTTTTCTGATTTGCAATTACATGTTTATGCTTGAATAGAATGTATCTTATCTCCTCTTTTATCTTCTCTGCTCTCTCTTACTCAGAAATGTCTTTAATTTTTTTCTAACAAGAACTAACGTTGAACAATATACGGCGAAGAAAAGGTTTATTACTCCTGCTGCTGCTAAGTCGCTTCAGTCCTGTCTAACTCTGTGCAACCCCATAGACGGCAGCCCACCAGGCTTCCCCGTCCCTGGGATTCTCCAGGCAAGAACACTGGAGTGGGTTGCCATTTCCTTCTCCAATGCATGAAAGTGAAAAGTGAAAGTGAAGTCACTCAGTCGTGTCCAACTCTTAGTGACCCCATGGACTGCAGCCTACCAGGCTGCTCATCCATGGGATTTTCCAGGCAAGAGTACTGGAGTGGGTTGCCATTGCCTTCTCCAAAAGGTTTATTAGGTAACTAGCAATGTTTCAAGAAGGAGGGTATGGTCGGCTGACCCAAAGGCTGCCAGGAGCAGAGGAAGGAAGCTAAGGATAGAGTGGAAGGAATCTTATTATAATGTGGAAGCCATTGAAAACCTTGTTAAGAGCAATTTTGGTGGCATGACGATGGAAACCACCTGTATCCCCGAAAGGGTCAACAGGAGAATGAGTGAAGAAGTGAGATAGCCTGTGTAGACAATTAATGATGGCTTCGTCACTTAGATCTCAGTTTAAATGTCACCTCTTTGGAGTGATCTGGAGTAGCCATTTGACGAATCACTCAGTTGTGTCCAACTCTTTGCAACCCCATGGACTGTAGCCCACCAGGCTTCTCTGTCCATGGGATTCTCCAGGCAAGAATAGTGAAGTGGATTGCCATTTCCTTCTTGAACCCAGGTCTCCCGCATTGCAGGTGGATTCTTTACGGTCTGGTGGCTGTCACAAGGCTATATTTTTCACCAAAGCACTTATCTATGACCTGATAGTGTCTTCTTTCTTTCTTTGCTGTTCTCTGCCACCAGGACACCCCATATGCACAATAATCATATCATGTTTCATTTTTGTATATCTCCAGAACCTAGAAGATTGCTTGGTTCCTGTAGGTATTCTGTAAACATTTGTTGAATGAATGGATAAAAATTTGGCTGTGGTAGAGGGTGGAGCAATATAGCCCAGAGCTTCTCACACTTTAGTGTGCCTGGGGATCTTGTTAAAAGGCAGACTGATTCTGTAGGTATGGGTAGGAGATTCTACATTTCTAACAAGCTCCCAAGTGAGGCCAGTGCTTCTGGTCTGTGAATCCCATTTTGCGTAGTGAGTACCCTGGGATACTTTGGTACATCGCTCAGAGTGAACAGGTGGAGAAAAGAGGGGGAAGGCAGAGGGGACAGAATATAGAGACCCAGCCGGAGGAGGGGTTGGTTTTTCAAGGCAAAAGGAAACTTTCTCCTGTTTAATAGGAAAGAAAGCAGAAGAAGTGAGGAGAGGAGGAAATTCTTGACTGTGGGTGCCTAACTTTTCAATGAGGTCATCATTGGAGAGAGAGGGTAGAGGTGGGCTGTGGGTATTCCAGAAACAGTCATTTTCTTCCCAGATATCTTTCAGTATGACTGAGTTTGAATCAAAAATTTAAAGCGAAACATCAGCTCTCTTTTGTCATTTTCCCAACAGTAATCTGCTCGGATGCAGGCTGGGGAAAGAGGATGGGAGGGTCATCCAGAGAGAGCGTGACAGAGGGCAAGAGGAACCAGGGAGTTGTGGATGTTGGTAAGAGGGAGTGATTTTAATGATGGAACATAGGAAGTGGGGCACAGACACTGGGACACTGAGACACTGCTACTCAGTCCTGCTCTCATGGGGCTCTAGTGGGGAAGACAACATACATACCTATTGTTGTTGCTATTCAGCCGCTAAGTCATGTCTGACTCTTTGTGACCCCATGGACTGCAGCATGCCCGTCTCCTCTGTACTCTCCACTGTCTCCTGGAGTTTGCTTAAAGTCATGTCCTCTGAGTTAATAATGCTATCTAACCATCTCATCCTCTGCTGCCCTTCTCCTTTTGCCTTCAATCTTTCCCAGCTTCAAGGTCTTTTCCAGGGAGTTGTCTCTTCGCATCAGGTGGTCAAAGTATTGAAGCTTCAGCTTCAGCATCCATCTTTCCAATGAATATTCAGGGTTGATTTCCTTTAGGTTTGACTGGTTTGATCTCCTTGCAGTCCAAGGGACTCTCAAGAGTCTTCTCCAGCACCACAGTTTGAAAGCATCAACTCTTTGGTACGTATGTATGTAGCCAGCAGAACTGTCAATGCCTCACCCATAATTCCTTGAGCCTTCCATCATGTATATCTGGCTGACTTGCTGCTGCCAGCATCTGCATCTCTGCCTGAGAGCACTGCAAGCCAGAAGTAGTACCAAGGGATCAGTGCTGCTGAGAGCATCAAGCAAACAGAACTAACAGGAACTGATGTATAAATACCCTGGCTCCCACAACCCTCCAGTGGGATAACTGATGTGTGTGTTCTATTTTGGTTCCTCGGGATGAAACTTAGGGCCCTTGGTGGTAACTTGCTGAGCAAGATTCTCTTTATGGGTTGCTTCCCCTGTCTCACTGCCCATAATGGATATTTTCTAGGCTCATCTCCTAAACAGATTTCTTGTGCTTGAATCCTTGTTTCAAAGTCATCTTCTTCTGGGGGAAGATGAACTAAGGTATATATAATTATAAACTGTGATGCATACCTTAGAGACAAGTACAGGCTACTTTACTATTTGGGAGGAGAGGGGTATCTGCCCCAGTGTCTAGTGGGAGTAAGGGCATCGGGGAAGTTGATCTAAAGGAGGCACAGGATGGAAGGAACATGGGGCTTTCGAGGGCCTGAAAGAAAGGCCACGATGGGCCCAGCAGGGAACTAGGGACACTAGGTAAAGCCTAAGAAGGAAGATCCTGCAGGGTCTTGCTGAATGTGGTAAGGCATCCAGCATATCTATTCAGAGAACATTGAGAAGCCGTTACAGGAGCTAAAGAGGACACTGTGAAGATCAGATATTCTTCTAACAAAAAGTGGAGAAGGACAGGAGAACAGGACTGGGAGAGATGGAGCTCAGAAGATTTTGCTAAGACCTTGGGCTTTGCATGGAGGAGCCTCAATAAATGTTTGCTGAAGTGGAATTCTCCAGGCAAGAATGCTGGAGTGGGTAGCCATTCCCTTCTCCAGGGGATCTTCCTAACCCAGGGATCAAACCCAGGTCTCCTGCCTTGTATGCAGATTTTTCACTGTCTGAGCCCCCAAGGAAGCCCAGCTAATGCTAACCCTATTTGATTGATCAGAATGCCTTACTTCTGGGCCAGAATGAGTAATGGTTTCCCTTAATTGATGATGTCCTTTTGTTCAGGGCTACTTCACTTAACTTTATCAGGCTTTGGGGGAGGAAAAGATAACTTCCTTTAACTTTTTCTCATTCTCCACTTCCTCCTTTTTTTTTTTTTAACCTTCTCTTCTCTCTCCCACCTTTCTCTCTACACTTTGTCTCTTATCTTCTTCCAAATTATACTTTTAAATAAAGTGGATCATTTCATACAGTCTCCACTTCTATTAATCATGGCATTTAATTCTTCTTTGTGGTTAGCTTAATGCTCTGCAGATGTAGTCAATGGAAACAGGATTACACTTTGTGAACAAGGTGATTTTAAAGCGGATCGTGAGTAAAATGCCATCAACATGATCCTTTGTGAATATCTCCATATACACACTCGGCAGGCACTTTCACTTTTTATGGGGAAAATTCCATTCCAAAACTGATTAATACAAAAAATTGCATGCCTGTGTGTGTGCATGTTATTTATAATCTGAAATCATGAGGCATTGAGCATATTTTCAAATAGAAAAAGTAAAGACTCTGTATTCAGAGATGACACGCGTCTGACCATCAGTGTGGTCTCACGTGTGGCCACTGTAGATATATGACTACAGAACACACTGAGAATATAGAGTGATTTATGCTGGTCAGCAAGTTTAGATTTACAGAGCTGCAGAAAGAAACACAAGACAGAGAAAGGTCCAGAAAGGCTAAAACACAGGCGGTAAATTACTCTCCTAGTGTAAACAGTCCGGAGAAGGCAATGGCAGCCCACTCCAGTACTCTTGCCTGGAAAATCCATGGACAGAGAAGCCTGGTAGGCTGCGGTCCACAGGGTCGCTAAGAGTTGGACACGACTGAGCGACTTCACTTTCACTTTTCACTTTCATGCATTGGAGAAGGAAATGGCAACCCACTCCAGTGTTCTTGCCTGGAGAATCCCAGGGATGGGGAAACCTGGTGGGCTGCACAGAGCTGGACACGACTGAAGTGACTTAGCAGCAGCAGCAGCAGCAGCAGTATAAACAATCACAATTGTACCCTTCTTCCTCTTTTACTCTTTTCATGTGTTTTAAATCCTTGCTCATCCCTTTGTGCAACCCAGCAATTAAAGAAAAAAGACACTAGTCCTCTGAATTTCACATAACCTTTTATACCCAATATTTTCATTGTCTTTAACAAAATCTTTAGTAGTCAGTGAGGGTTGTTTTGCAACACCCCAGGGTGGAGAAGATCTGTCCCTAGGGATTTCCATTTTCACCCTGGTTTCCTCTTTTGGCACATTCACCCGTCACCCCAGGCCCCTCACCCTGTGTTTTGGCAGGATTTGAGACATGCAAATGGCAAACTGGTAAACAGCGACTTTGCATATTTTGAATAGAAGAGAATCTCGTAGTACTACTCTTTCTACTCACAGGGAAATCTGAGATAATGGGGAATGAGAACAAGGGCAGACCAAGGGTCCTGAGTGTTTTCTTCAAAGTGTTTATTATGCTTATTAAATCTATTGTACAGTGATGAATGAATTTGAATTATTTACATGGTCAGCTTTTGAGACAATAACCTGATTTAACCAGAGGATGCAAATGTATCGTGTCTCTTTGAAATCTAAAAATGGGTTTAAACTAGAAGAAGCTTCAGGACTTGTAACTTCTCCCACAAATATGGTTACAAACCTGCAGTTGTCAGGTTAAATGACATATAGTCAGAGGTCAAGAGAACAGAATGATGTATTTCTTAGGAAAGTCGATAAATGCCCCTGGGAGAACATGTCCCCTGGACCGCCAATTCTTAGGTGACAAAGTTCTTAAGTAAAAAGACTTTCAATTCTGTTTGTCTCTAAATATCACTCACGCACCGTCTGACATGAGGGTGTTCAGCTGCTAAAATGTCAGTGTAAAGGAAGATGACATGGTAAGAATGGTTGGGTTTTCATTAGATTGTGTGCCTCGTATCATTTTAGTGACTGGACTGTAAGAATTCTTCAGTTTTACTACCGAAGTTGTAAGAACCTAAAGGTTGCTGTCACGTTAAAAGCATTATACTCCAATTAGTTCAAAATCTAGGTTTCCATCACAATTTGGAAAACACTGGACATTATTATCCAAGCCTACTCTACTTTGGATTATTATTATTTTTTTCCTGGATGCTTATAAGGAATTTTTGTGAAAGGTTAAAATTGTAAAGACAGAAGAGGCACCAATGATTCTGAAGGTGGAGTCTTTCTGAGGTAAAGTGAACAGCTTGCATCTTGAATATTTTATAAGATCTAGGTATTAGAACAATGCTTGTGATGTAGGAACACAGCAATCTAGGAAGAAAAGGGAGATAGGGCCAAAGAACAGACTGCAATGTTTCATCAAAATATTAGGCAATCTTAAGACTGAAAACAGGAATGGATGGGTGGTGATACTGCAGATTGTTCCTAATAAGAGCTTTAAAAGCTTCATGATGTATCAGTTGGATCCACACTGATGTGCCCTTGACTCTGTGTATGTAAACAAAGGACTGATTTATGAGGGTATAATTGTATCTTTCAGATATATTTGGTCCAGGTCTACATATTGAAGATAAGTTGAAGGATTGAGGTCATTATCTGAATATTTCAGGGGAGCAACCCCCACCTGATTTGGAGGGAGGCTAGTATATTAGGTGAAGAGGAATAAAAAAGAAAAGAAAGGAGGGCAGGGAGGAAAAAAAGGAAGGGAAGGAGGAAGGAAGGAGACTCTAAAGGTAATTAGGAAAAAAGAAAAAACTTTAAAACAACACTTCTGTTAAGAAATATCTCCTACTTTCTCATCCTAAAAGAAGAAAAAGAGATTCCCAGGTGCCATCAGGAAGCAATGTTTCCCTTCAAAAATGAAAGGAGAAAGAAAAAGAAAAAAAGTTAAAATAAAAAGTTGTCTTGTTAAATCAGCTACACATGGAGTTTGTCTGTGTAAGGAAATCAGCCTTTTCATTACAAATAGGTTTAAAAAGCCCTAGAGAAGGGAGATGTGAAAAGAAGCAATATTACCCACTAACAACCTAACTCCCTTTTCGGCATCAGCTGAGAGATCAGCAGCATCATTGAACAGCGGGTTTGTCTTAAGATAAAGACTCATCTTTATTTCCTTCAGGATATAAAACTTGTATTTAAATCAATTCAGAGGAGCACTTTAGCTCTAAACATTAGAGAGCGGGAGAGCCTATTTAATAAAACAGCATTATTTCATTTTCAAAGAAAGATACTGGCAGTCGCTATGAGTTTAAATTCTGTATTCTTTCCCTCAGTTATAATTATAGATGGGTCTGAAAGGAAGCATGACTATTACTGTCATATTTATTCTTTTGACAGGTGTTATGGGACTGTAATTTGATGAAATGACTCAATACGCGGCTTCCCATCCAAATATAATTCCGTCATCAACACGAGTGGCTTAGGAAAAGTCCTCCTGCAAGTCTTTTGGCAAATCTTGAATACTTATATTTTAGCAGCAATTCATATTCAGGAAAACGGGGGGAGCCCTGTCTCTGAGGTGGCAAAAGCCAAAAGGAAGAGTGGGTGTTTCAAGAAGGCTGTTGCTCAATCAACTCGGTCATGTCCAGCTCTTTGAGACCCCCATGGACGGTAGCCCGCCAGGCTCCTCTGTCCGTGGGCTCTCCCAGGCAAGAATCCTGGAGTGGGTTCCTAGTTCCTTCTCCGAGAAGAAGGCTGTTAGTTGGACAGTTTTCTTTTTTCACAGAGTGGGCTCGGATCACGGAAAAGGGCACCCAATACAGTTCCCTCGTGAACAGACGCCCAGTCCCACGCGCGGCCGGAAGAGGGCGCTCGGCGCACAGTCGCCGGGCGGGGGCGGTGCTTCGGCGGCGCGGGGCGCAGGCGCACTCGTGGCCGCCGCGTGCGAGGCGGAAGTTCCCCAGCGGAGGCGGGTGAGCGGCTCGGCGCAGGCGGAGGGCGGGCGCGCGGGCGGGCGCGCGGGACCGGAGACACCTGGGGCGGCAGGGATGGGCTGCAGCTGGGAGGCCCCGGGGCGTCCTCGGCCTGGCGCGGCCTGCGGAAGACTCAGCGCCGCTCCCTCGACCCTCTGGCCTCCGGAGAGCCGTGTCGTCCGGAGTGCGGCTCCCTGTACACGCCGCAGGCCTCGCCGGGGGTCGGGGGAGAAGGCCCCAGACTTCGGGGAGGGGCCCTGGGGGCGCCACGAGGAGCCCAGGGGCCTGCGGCGCCGGGCCCGCTGGTGAAGTGTACCTGTCGGGCCTCGGTTTGCCAGTTTTTAAAAGGAATCATGGCCCGAGTGCTCGCGGCACCCTGTGAGCGCGCTTACCTCGAGTCACCTTTATCTACCCTTCTGCCTAACAGATCGAGTCCGTGGCCGGAACTCCTGAGCTCTTAGGACTTAATCTTTCCTTTTGTTTGTTTTCACACGGCATACAGTTCACCCCCTTAAAGTGCACAGCTCAGTGTCTTTTTAGTTTAGTCGCAAACACAGGCCCCTCTCCCGGCCTTCACCCAGCCACACTCTCCTTGTCCCTCAGATTTAATGTCCCTTTCTCAAGAAACCTTCTCTGACCCTTGACTGGGTGAGGGACCCCGTGTGCCAGCCTCTCGGGACCTGAATTCCACTTTGTGGTGTGTGTGTGCGTGCTCAGTCGTGCTCCACTCTTTGCGACCCCATGGACTGTAGCCCACCAGGCAGCTCTGTCCGTGGAATTCTCCAGGCAAGAGTACGGGAGTGGGTGGCCACTTCCTTCTCCAGGCGGGTCTTCCCAACGCGGAGACCTAAGCCACATCTCTTGAGTCTCCAGCATTGGCAGGGGAATTCTTGACCACTGCACCACCTGTGCGTGCTCAGTTGCTTCATTCAGCGCTTCCGGTTCTTTGTGACCCTATGGACTGTATCCTGCCAGGCTCCTCTGTCCATGGGATTCTCCAGGCGAGAATAGTGGAGTGGGTTGCCATGCTCTCCTCCAAGGGAATCTTCCCAATCCAAGGATCGAACCTGGATGTCCTGCATTACGGGTATATTCTTTACTGTCTGAGCCACTGGGGAAGCCTGTACCATCTGTAGTATTTAGCTAATACTTGGGTGTTTTATTTTTAAATCCTCTGATAATGTGTAAATTTCTTGGGGTGAAGGGTCACCTTGATTGTTTCTGTAACTCCAGCATTTAGCACTTTATGGGTGCTTGGTGACTGTTTCAGCACACACATGTGCCTTGTGTTTCAGACACTGTGCTAAGGATAAGCTGTGAACAGAATTAATTCCCTGCTCTTGTGGAGCTTACATTCCAGAGGGGGAGTGAATACAAAGAGAAATACATACATACAGTGGTGAAAAATGCTGTGAAGCAAAGTAGGCGGGACTGTAGTGTGGTCAGAGAAGGTCTCAAGTGAGACTTGGATACACAGGTGGGTGAGCCACATGGGTGCCCTGAAGAGTGGTTAGGTGTAGGGAGGCCAGAAGGAGGAGGAGCAGGAGAGGAAAATGGTAAGCTAGGAGCCTTTGGCTCAAGGGCCCTTGGAGACAAGCCCTGGTGTGTGTAGAAGGAACCTGAGTTGAGAGAGAGGCCAGCTGTGGCTCCTAACCAGGTTCTTTGTGACCTTGAGCCTCAGTTTAAGTAGCCCCTTTGAAATACCCAGCCCAGTATCTGACACCTGGTGGCCGTGCCAGTTACCTTCTTTGACCCTCGAATAGACTGGTGGCCTGTGTGGGCAAAGCTGTTGGCACAAAGCAGTCTAAATATCACTAGATTCAGCTCAGGTTGCTGGTTGCTCTGCTCTGCAGCCGGCATGTTTACCTTTTGGATGGTGTTTCTGGTTTGCTTTTGGGGGGTGACCTCAGCAGGTTCACCTCTAACAGGTGAAGGCCCAGGGTGGTTTGGGCCTACAAATGCGATGTTTGAGATCCTTGGAGACAGCACATGTGATAGAGCTGTGGATTCAGAGCCCGAGGACCTGAGTTTGAGACCCGGCTCTGCCACCTGCTGGTTTCATGTCTTCAGGACAGTCCCCTCCTCCTGCCTTTAGTGCCTGGTAAGTGAGACGCCATTAGTATTCATTTATTGAGATTTTGTTATGTTCCCGGGCAATGTTGACTATGGAGGGGTAACTAATACAGTAGAGTCTCTGTCCCCCAGAAGCTCACAGACATCTAGGATCACAGATAGCCAGGTACAGTAGGGATGGGTAAGACATCCAAGTACCCAATGGTGCCAGATCCTGGCCTAGGCACCATACTGATGTGAATTTGTGTGATCTTTGCAAACCCACCACCCCTCCACCAGGCCTCGTGAGATACATTGCATTGTCCAGGTTACAGAGGAGGAGGCAGAAGGCCAGAGAAGGTGAGTTTCATAAAAGAAGATGGAAACAGACTTCATCCAACCAGACTTGGATAAAGAGCATTCCATAGAGGCTGGTGCAGGGTATGTTTTTTTGTAGGATGTGTCTGTGGGCGGCACTGTGGGGGCCCGACTGGAAGGAGAGAGTCTGATTAGGAGGCATTGTTACAAAGCCTGGAACAGAGGTAGTATCTAGGGAGGCTGCAAGGCTCCAGGGTGGTACATGGGGCTGGAGCCTTGACCATGTGAAGAGAGACTGGAGGAGCAAGCGTTGTTCCATTTCTAACTTAAGAGAATGTGCATGCAAGCTGGAGCCCTGGAGTTGGGGGGAGCTGAACCATTCTGTTCCTGTATTGCGACTTTCCTCATCCCAAAGAATAATTGCATATTTAAACAATGGGCTGTTCAGGCTTAATTTAGCTTGTTTCAGTGCTCAGTGGGGCAGAATTTTTGATTATTTTCTGTAGTTCCATTCATTCTTTTTTAGTGTATGACTTTTTCCCCCATTTATTTTTAGGTGTCTTTTTGTCAGGGCACAGGTTAGGGAAAGAGACAGTGGGGTTAAACGGAGCCAAAGCCCTATTTCTCAGCATCTCTGATGGTGATATCGTGCGGCTCCCAGGAAATTCCCTTTGTGACTTTGTTTTCATTCTTTTTCTTTTTTCGGTCTCATTCTCCTGTATTCTGTCATCCTCTTTTAAAGAGTCCATAAACTCTTCAGAATTTCCTAGGAGCTTTTTTGTTTTGTTTTGGTATTTCTCTGGTTACTCCTTTGGTTGTGTAAGTGACGTTAGTCTTGGGACTTGTGTTTTCATCTGTATGCAGGGGGAAGCCACAGATGAGGTTCTTGGGTTTCTGAAAAGCATGGAACAAGGGTTTATGGAGAAGGTTGGAAAACAGGAACTGGACATAGTATAGTTAAGTGCTTCCATGGATGCTGGGACCTGTCTTGATGAGCCCTGGGGAGAGTTCTCAGTTGGGGTCCTTAGCACTGATCTAGACATTTGTGAGTGTCTCAGATTGGACATAAGTGGTGTTAGGAGCAGGTAAGGGCATGGACTTTGGAATAAAATAGGCCTAGGTTTGATTCTTCACCTGACCGTGTACTAGCTGTGTGGCCTCTGGCAAGTTGCTTACCTCTAGAGTTGCAGTTTCCTTGTCTGTAAAATGGGGCTAATGATACCCAGTCCATAAGACCGTTCTGAGGATACATGAGATAACACATGAAGAGCTCTCAGCACCTCCCTGGCACATGCTAATCACTCCCTGGGGTAAGGGGTAAGACACGCCATCAGCTGTGCAGAGGCTCGGGGTAGGAGAGCCAGGTAACCCATCAGGTGCTCACCTCTGTGCTCCTAGGGCTGAGTCCAGAGTCACACACGGGCGAGATGCTCTGAATGGCCTTGCAGGAGTGGCTGACAGAGCTTGCTGAAGTTACTATCTCTTTGTGCCTCATTTGTGCCTCGTGTGTGATTGCTTCTGTGCTTTTGTTGTGGTGAATTGAATAACAGACAGGATCTGGTACCCCAGAGATTGTGGCAGATTGTGACTCCGGACTGAATTAATAAAATACAAGACGGGGAAACAGAAGTTCCTTTGAGTCAAATGCCAGGGCCATATGAGGGCTGGAGCAGAGAAGGCAGTCTGGGTTGCCTGCCTTGGATTCCCAGGTAGAGGAGCTGGGAATTGCCCCGTGAGCTCCAGTGCCCACAGAGCTGGTCAGAACACAAGCAAACTGTGGTTTTTCCCTCTGGAGTATGTTTAAGAGTGAGATGGATAATGAGGGGGTGTGTCCAGAGAGAGGAGGGTCGGTGAGATGGGGCTTACAGCACTTTCAGCGTGCTTATCTCGGAAAATATAAGGCTGGGGGTCTGGGATGACTGACTTGAATACTGATAGTCTGGACTTGGCCGTAGGTTAGGGAGACTTTAGCTCCAAAAGGCAGAGCTCAGAACAGTGAGTTAAATTTCCAGAGCAGATCTTAGCTCCAAAGTGAAAGGACTTCAGTGCACTGCTGAGAGGGAAGGAGTTGAGGGAGAAAAACTGGGTGATTCCCCACCAATAAGAAGAGATTTTTTGACTCCCGGTGTGCGGAGGTCGCTTTCAGGGCTTTGGCATCCTGGTTTTAAAGGGTGACCTACTTTGCACTATTTCTGTTCATTCAAGTTAACACCTTTTCCCGTGAGCCTGCTACTTCGGGTGTTTCTGTAAGTTTCTAATTCATTAAAGGCTGCAGGATGAGTAACCAGAACTCACTTCTGATTTGGGAAAAAGCTAAATAAATTTCACCTGATCTGTAGTTTGATTTAAAAGGAAAAAAGGTCTATTTTTTTCTTCCTTTCTGATGTATGGAGAGCTTACTGAGGCGATGAAACCCACAAACGTCTCTTGATCTCAGTTTGCACCAAAGGCCTCCTTTAGCGGGCCATTCCTATTGTGGACATGTGTGCTCAGCCGTGTCCAACCCTTGGCGACCTCATGGACTGTGGCCCGCCAGGCTCCTCTTATCCGTGGAATTTTTCAGACAAGAAGACTGGGGTGGGTTGCCGTTTCGTCCTCTAGGGGATCTTCCCAGTCCAGGGATTGAACCTGCATCTCTCGTGTCTCCTGTGGCAGGCGGGTTCTTTCAGATAGAAGCGTGAAAAGGGCATCTTGACTTACTGTTTTTCCTTTTCCTGCTCCTCCAGGGTCAGAGCAGGGCCCGGGAGAGGGAGGTCATACCCGTGTGCTTCTGCCATAAACCAGGCACGCGTGTCTCTCACTTACTCCTCACATCAGCCTTGCCATGGTGTGGGCCCCCCATGCTTCACGGTTCTACTCAGTCAGGACTTGGGGGCAGAAAAGTGGCCTGTTGTTGGGGAGAGGGAGGATTCAATCTTGACACCCCTCTGTTGAGTGGCCACTACATGCCAGGCACTGTGGGAGGGACAGAGGCGGCAGAGCTGGGAAGACTGGAGGGTGGGGGGATTTGGTTGCAGATGGGGTAGAGACGGGGGTTGATTGGGGAATGTCTTCAACACCCCACTACACCACAAACACACACATACTTGAGACCCTTGGGTTGGTTCTGTGGATGCCATGTAAGGACATCAAGCAATGGGCTCAAAGATAAGAGAGTTTTGTTTTCAGAGGCTCAGACTGGCTGAGCATAGGGAGGGATTGAAGAGGCAGTGTTTGAGAAGGGTGTTGGGTTAATCCAGGCCTAAGGAGTCCTCGGAAAAGGAAAGGCCCCCTTTTCTCCAAGAACTTAGGGAGGTTGGGGCACTGCAGCTGGAGCCAGAGCCCACAACCCAGGTCCACCACTCATTGGTTGTGTGTTCATGGGCATGTCAGCCCACTTTTCAGCCTCAGTTTCCACATCTGCAAAGTGGGATAATAATGCTTTTCATCAGAGGGTTGTAAAACAACCTGCACCGTGCTTAGCATCTTGGTTGGCTCTCAGGTGAAAACGGATTTTTGTGGTGGAGGGGAGTTGAGGATACTCTGGTCTGAGGGCCTCTCTAGACTCAGTGAAGTAGGAGGTGTCAGTGACCTGTGAGAGTTCCTGTGGATGAGCTGTAAGCTGGAAGAAGCCTGGAGTATCTGGATGGGAAAGTAGGATGTTTCTGCCAGAGCTGATGCCCAGAAGTACCGAGGCATGGAGGAGGATCATGCGGAAGACAGTGGTCCTCACTTTATAGTGGGCAGGAGAACAGGACCATCTGTTAACCTTTGGACTGAGAAGGCAGGGAGGAGGCTGAGTTGTTGTTTTCTCAAGCTTGGGGAGTGCTTGGATTTTGAGGTCATGCAGTCGCAAGCACTCATTGATGGAGGAATCCACTGGGTGCCCAGGGCTGTCCTGGGCACCGAGGCACCGAGCCTGACACAAGCCTTGCCCTCGTGGGGTTTGGCTGGGCAGGGAGACGGACAAGAAAGCAAAGGATGATTCCTGCATGTACAGCAGGCTGTGGGCAAACAGATAAGGAGGTGCGTCTCAGTCCATGTAGGGGTAAGAGGGGTAGGAGGAATTAACCAAAGGAAATTATTGAAAGAGTGTTACAAGCTCAGAGAATCAAGGGAAATCCCTGGAGAACTGGGTAAGGATCTAGACATTTCTGGAAGGCCAGGCAACAGGATCTTCCAAAAAAGTTCAAAGCAGGAAGAGGCTGATTCAGACCCACACAGGAGTGCATGAGCTCATTATCTGGCTCTTTGTAACTCTCCGCAAGAACCTGGTTCCGAGGTGGCAGATGCCCACGTGACCTGTGCCCAGGCGGCCTTGCTCAGTGCACCCAGTCACACAGTCCTGTCCGATCCTTTGTGACAGGCTGTCTGGAGTGTGTCATCAGAGCTCAAGTTTGCCTGGACTCGGTAGCGAGTAGTGGGTGATGCGTTGCAGTGTGCTGGGAAAGGGCCGGATCAAGAGGGGGTCTTGGAGGAAGGCAGTGTGGAATTTATTCTATAGACCAGTGCTTTTCCAAAGTTCAGTACCGCTTGCAGGACTCTTGGCGTATCCAGATTTCAACTGCATTCTCACTTGCTTGATACATTTTTAAAAATAACTTTTCTGCCCGTTCATTTTTTAAACTGTTTTAAGCTGTCCTATGAGATTATGGAATTTTTTTCTCATTCCACATGAAAATAAACATCAAAGCATGACAGTAAAAAGATGTTGGTCCATATACTGCTTAAAATATTTTCATCTTTGTTCCATGTTTTGGGAAATGTTGTCATGAGTGATGGGGCTGGAGTGGACATCAGGGGCTTTAGGCAGGATCATGATTTGCTGTGATGTGTGTTTTGGAAAGATTCACCCTGGCTGTTGATTGCAGAATAAACTGGCAGACAGTAGGTTGCTGGGAACTCTTGCAGGTGTCTGCCTGAGCTGTGATAAGAGTCTGAGCCAAGCGTATGCAGCGGAAATAGGAGGGGACAGATTTGAGGGGGTGTCCAGGGGTAGAGTTTGATAGGATTCAGAGACCAGTGGTGGGCTTCCCTGGTGGCTCAGTAGTAAAGAATCTGCCTGCAATGCAGGAGACCTGGGTTCGATCCCTAGTCAAGAAGATCCCCTGGAGAAGGGAATGGCTATCCACTTCAGTATTCCTGCCCGGAGAATTCCATGGACAGGGGAGCCTGGCTGGCTACAGTCCACGGGGTCACAGAGCCGGACACAACTAAGCAACTAACATGCACACACAGAGACCAGTGGCGTGGGGATTGAGGAGAAGGCGGGCTGTCTCTGTAATGGCTTTGGGAAGTCAGGTGTCTCTGATGAGGCAGGGAGCCAAGGTAGAGGCTAAGGTCAAATTCAAAGAGCAGGGTATGAGAAGTAAACGTTCCTAGCTGCAGGGTTTGACTACAGGTTTAGCAATGGTGATGTGAAGTTCCTTGTGCCTTAAATAATAGCAAACCCATGCTTTAAATTAAATTAAAGCATTTTAAACTCTTCTGAGTGGACCCACACAGGCATTCTCTGCTTGTTATTACTGAGAATGACTAAGTATTATAATTGAGCTGAAAATAATCTCCCGCCCATACTTGCTGGGTTGGTTTCTAAGTATTGAGTTTTTAAGTAATGTAACAAAGATGCATTCTCTCCAAGTGTTAATTTTAAAAACTGCAGATGGTAACCATCTGTTACACGACTAGCATTTTACAATGTTTGATTAGCACTTTATATAGTTTGGGGAAGCCTGCCCAGGGAGTCTGCCCTGCCCATCAGGTTGGGGATTTCGGGTATGTCTTCTGTGGGTGGCCCTTGAAAGCCTTTGTCCCCACCATATGTGGTTCCCCTCTCTGCTGGGCTGAAGTGAGGCTAGTTGGACTGGCAGGTTGCGCCCTGCCGTTTGCACTCTTCCTTAGAGCTGGAGCCATCAGAGCTCACCGGGGACACAGAATGTGGGAGGGCTGGATCTCTCCATCAGGCGACTCTCTTGGTTGCAAGTGACAAAACAACGAACCCAAATCTAGGGGTGGGACTACCTTCAGGTGCATGGTGTCTGGGCTCAGGTGACTTCTTCAGACTTGGGGTCACTCAGGGTCCCAGCTCCGCCATCTGCCATGTGGCTTCAGTCTCAGCTTCAAGAAGAGGCAAGATGGCTTCTTTGAGGGTGAAGTCCTCTCAGCCTCAAGTCTAGAGTGGAGCCTTTTCATTCACCCCTGCAGGGGTGGTGAGGTCTGCTCTGATTGGACCAGCTTGTCACGTGCCCATCTGGGAGCCAGTCCCAGCTACCTTGTAGATGAAGGGCTCTGAATGGTCAGGCCTGGAGTGGAGCCCCATCCAGACCTTGGGGGTGGAGACCTGGAAGGGTGGATCCCCAGTGGCTCGTCCCAGGATGTTACCAGGTGGGAGGATGGGTGGTGGGGGCCAGCGGCCACTAGCCCACCCCAGTGTGAGAGTGAGAGGCCAAAGTACAAGGAGCACTTGGCAAATTTAGCTGTGGAGATAGACAGACATTGTTACCAGGAAGATAATATGCTGGAAATGGAATGAAAGAGCCTCTGAAACTAGCTCCTTGGTAAGTTTCCTCTCCTAGTTTAGCTCTTCCTTAGTTTCCTCTCCTAGCTTAGTCCTTAGTAAGTTTCCTTTCCTAGTTTAAGATAGATTAGATTTAGTGTTCTAGTTCTTTGTTTTTTAGAGAGGATGAAGGTTATGTGTCTTTTTATGTTACTTTTAAACCAAGGTCAACCATTTAATCTTGCTCTTTTAGCTCCTCCATTTGGAACACAGTGAGCCTCTCTCTAAGAGGGGAAATCTGTGCAGAGGAGATAACAGATTCTGTTCAGTTCAGTTCAACAAACAGGGCACGAAGTGAAGTGTTGGGGCCCGGGCCAGGCGCTGGAGGCCTGGCAGCAGGTGAGTCCCCGGCAGTGTGGGAAGTGCTACACCAGCTTCAGAAACAGGGTACTGCAGCCCCCCTCCCCCCTACACACACCAAGCAACGGACAGGCATGAAGGGCTTCCTGGAGGAAGTGACACTGAGCTGGCCCTGGAAGGACAAGCACGGGTTCTTCAGGTGGAGGAGATGGGGAAGGGAGCTCCAGGCTAAGGGGGCCGTGTGTGCATAGGCATAAGAGGGGACCTACTTGCTGGCTCAGGGATCTGGGAGAAGATCCTTGTATCTGACAGTGGGGTGAGCCCAGCACACTGGTTCCAGAGCTCATCCTGGTGTCAGTGTGGCAGCGGCTGGGGAGTGACAGGCTTCAGGCAGGGACATCAGGCAAGATGCTGTGGTCGAGGTCCGGGCAGGATCCTGTGCGCATCTTGTTAAATTGCAGGCCTGGTGGTTTTGGGGTGAGAGTGTGTTTCTAATTAGCTGCTGGTAATGTCAGTGCTGCTGGACCACACTTTGAATAGTGAGGCTCAGACTTCTGGACATCTTCTCCACTCTGCGCTCCATCCTCCTGAAGTCAGCTGGTTTCTCCGTGATTGCGATGCAGGGTCTTCTCACTTGTTGTCAGTCTCCAGAAGAAAGACCACAGGATGCAGCCGTGCCTCCCATTTGTCCTTGTGGGCCTGCTTGGGGATGAGCCTTCTGCAGGCCTGATGCCCAGCCTGAGCTCAGGGGCTCGGTTCCGTGGGGATCTGGCCTCCATCCACACTGAGTCAAATACGCCTGCTTCCCAGAGTGCTGGGAGCTGGGGGCCAGGGCAAAGTATTGGTTGGATGCCTAGAAGTGATGCTGTGTGTTTTCCAGGGACTGAGGTCTGGCTAATGGCCCCACTACCGGGGGCAGAGCTGGTCCAGAC
The DNA here is from genome assembly GCA_006408695.1 of Aepyceros melampus. Classification (NCBI taxonomy): domain Eukaryota; kingdom Metazoa; phylum Chordata; class Mammalia; order Artiodactyla; family Bovidae; genus Aepyceros; species Aepyceros melampus. Next base: position 11,291 of record SJXQ01001888.1, on the reverse strand, counting down.
GCCGCTGCAGCTCTATCGATACCTGCTGCGTTGTTGCCGGCAGCTGCCCACCAAGGGCATCCAGGAGCATTACAAGCATGCCGTCAGGCAGGTACGAGCAGGGTACACTGGGCTTGGGGTGGGGATGGGGCTTCCTGTGATGGGGGCCCGTCACAGGGTTGGGGGCCAGCGGCAGCGGCAGGGCTGGTCTTTCAGGTGGTGATGGTGTGGGGTGGTGGCATTTGAGTAAGCTACCAGAAAGCAGTGCTGGCCAGTCCAGCTCCTCTCTGGTTTCTGTTTAGGAAACAGAATGCATCATCTGGGCATACCAACTCTGTGCCAAGGCTTGAATAAGACAGCTGAATGGATAGTTAAAATTGAGTGCGAGACATAAATCATTTTGACAGGAGTGATCCCAGATTGGATCCCGGACCAGAAAAAACGATGATAAAGAAGATTACTGGGAAATTCATGAAGTTGAAATATGGACTGTAGATTAGATAATAGTATTATGTCAGTGTTTCTGATTTTGATTGCTGTGGTCAAGTAAGAGAATGCCCATGTTTACACGTCTGAAGTTTTCAAGGTTGAAGGGCATGATACCTGAAACTTTTAAATGCTTTCTCAGATTTTTATACAAACCTGTATAGAGAATGATAAAGCCAACATGGCAAAATATTAACAGTTGGTGTTTCCAGTAAGGAATTCTTTCGTATTATTCTTATGGCTTTTCTGTAGATTAGAAATTATTTCCAAATAAAAAGTTAAAAATTAAAATGTATAGAAATATGATGTGGAAAGTTAAAAAAAAAAAAGCAACAGAGAGCTGTGGAAATATGGAGAAGGAGCAATTAACTGTCTGAGGGAATCAGAGAGGACTTCCTGCAGGTGAGCATTTGAGGTGCTCCTAAGGATAAGTAGGAGGGCATGTAGGGTCGAGAGTGGCAGGTCAGAGGAAGTAACCAGTTCTTTTGAAGGGCTGCGACTGCCACACCAGTGAACCTGAGTCTCATGTTGCTCCTCAAAGGTGAACATCTGGCCAAAGAAAACAGCAGACCCACATTGTGCCACTTTGGGCCTGGCTGGATTTTCTGAAGCCCCCTTCCCCACCCCCCTTCCTTCCCTGCCTGGCTTTCCAGCAGGGACCCAGAGAAACTGTTCTTCCCCGGGGAGAAGGCATGCGGCGAGCTCAGCCTGCTGACAGCAGGCTTCCTGGGAGCAGCAGAGAGATGGAAGCATCCCTTTGGCCCCTGCTGCCTGATAACCTTTGGACCTAGCTTGATTTGGGGGTAACTCGAGGCCAGTCTTCCCTTTCACGGCTGTCCTGCTGGTAGGAACACAGGCTGTGTAGTCAGACAGTCCCGGATTCAGGTGCTGCTGCTGTTGCCTAGTGGTGAGTTAGGGTTTTGGAGCCTGTTGCTCACCTCAGCGCGGGATCGTCATAACTGTGTGTGGAGGGGTAAGAGCAATGCCGAATACCCTGTGCCCACCGCATGCCTGGCCCTCGACTGCAGCTCCGAAGCTGCCAGTCCTGATTTTTGCCAAGTCATTGTGTCTTATACTTAAACCCCCAGAGTTTCCGGGTTCATTCAGATGAGGACAACCCTGAGAGGATCCAGCAGATTATTAAGAGAGCCATTGAAGATGCCGACTGGATCCTGAACAAAGTAAGCCAGCCCTTGGCTCCTGTTTCCACCTCCAAGTTGGGAGTTGAGGGATATAATCTCGGTGACCACTAGGGGTCGCCCAAGTCCCACAGTTGAGACTGATGAGTGTTTCTCTGCCCCCCGCCCCGGACCAGCAGCTCCCCTTCTCCAGAAGACCAAAGGGGATGGCAGATGCCCTTAGAGTTGCAGTTTCTGCAAAGGGGTGCACATCCTCAGTCCCTAAAGGCAAACTTCTGCCTAACATTGCTGAATAAGCTAAGCTGGAGCTACAGGAAGACGGAAGAGAGGAGTCTCTGGGCAAATAGTACCAAAGCTGACAGCAGCCTTGTGATGGCTCAGAGAGGAAAGCTGGGTGGGTGAGGCCGGGTTACTGAGGAAACATTCAAGTATCTGTTTTGGTGGAGGCAGGAAGGGAGTCAGAATATAGACAGGCTTGCTGGTCCTCACACTTTGGTATTAGAACAGCCTGAGAGCTGGAGCATACCTCACCTTCCGGTCCTTCTGAATCAGATTCTCCAGCTGTGGGCACTAGGATTCGTTTTGCAAACTCAGAGATCAGACCAGAAACCATTCGTGGTTTCTGAATGTTGTCTTCTAGAACCTGAAATTAGTTTTTTGCCCTCTGAATAAGACTCAGCTTGAAGAGAAGGCCGGACCCACCACAGGTTTCAGTTGCAGTGTTCCCGGTGTCATTCTTGTCCTCTCTCCCCAACTCCATCAGCTTCCTTTTCCATTGGTACCAACTAGAGACGACCATCTGGTGCCTGCTGAAGGGTCCTACCGCCTCCATGAAGCCCCTGCAGGAGGCGGCTGAGGCCTAGTGACCACAGTTGTCAGGATTTCCTGGGTCCTCCCTTCCCTGCTGGTTTCCCTCACCCACTCCTAATGATCTCTCTGTCTTACAGTATAAAAAACAAAACTGAGACTCCAGGGCATAAAGAGTGCAGCTGCCTTGGAGACGCTGACATGGAGAGCCCTCGCTTTGCCCGCCCTAGCAGCAGCAGGAGCCATGCTGGGATATCCACTGGCCTGGTTGGCTGGGAGCAGGAAATCAGCGATAGGAGAAGCTGTCATTTGCTCAGACTGCGCTTCCTGCCACATTTGTGTCCTCAGCATCCTTCACATTTGCTTTTCCAGCTGGTGATGAGGTGAGCTTTGGGGAGAAAGTGTTTTCTCACTTTGCTCTGAAAGTGGTTCATTTACTCTGGATGTTGTCGTTTGAGAGGCAGAGCTGGCTTCCTCTCACACAGCAGCCTGTGCAGAGGACAGGGCCTGGGATTTACAGTCAGGCTGATCTGGGTTTGGAGCTCAGCTCGCTGGCTTTTCAAGGGTGTTGGCTTCCAGTCTACTTCTTCCTTCGTTAGGATTAGATAAGATGAAATCAAAGAGCCTGACACAGGACATGGTATGCGATGGGGCCGGTAAATGTCCTTCTGAGGAAGCCAGCCTCTGACGCTCTCGCTGTGCTCACGCGTCTCTTTGGCTCGCTCCACATCAGCTCTTAGTTCTCTGTGGGCATCTTCTGTCTCTGCTTGTCACCCCAGGCCCCGAGCCCTCACAGTTGCACTGTGCCTGGGGGTCCACCCAGCAGCTGCTCTTCCTGACACCGACCCTCCCAGCCCAGAGAGACAGAAGCCCTGGTCCTTATCTTCGTGGGATCTGTCATGTCTCAGAGTGCCGAAACAAAAAATGCCAGGGCAGCTGCAGTAGACGCCGATGGGTTCAGGCTGCGTGTGGCCAGCCCTTGCCTACTTTGGCTCCATCTTAGAAGGCAAGGGAGGAGGAGCAAGCAACAGTCGTGAGTGTCGTCGTGAGCCTGAAGTCCATGGAGAAGGCAGACCTGGGTCGTGTCCCAGCTCCACACAAAGTGCTCTTGGGTAACTCACCTCGCCTCCTTCAGTCCCGGTTTCCCATCTAAACAGGCAGTAATGACCATACCTACCTCATAGGGCTGTAGTGAGGAGTCATAAGCCCTAATGCATGCCAAGTTCTTCGCCCAGGACCTGGCCTGGGGAGCCAGAGAGAAGGGAGCTCCTTTTCAAGGTCACAAAATGACTAAGTTGGGTCTGTGAATGTACCAAACCCTCTAGATTTAAAAGGGGAAGGACAGCAGCAGGGACAGAGGGAAGGAAGGGTGAGAGGGAGGAAGCGGAGAGGGCAAGCAGGGAACATGAGGTGACCGGCTGGAGCAGGGGGAGCAGCGAGAAGATGCAAGGAGGGACCACACCAGTGGTGAGTGTTCCCTGAGGACTCCCAGCCAGAGGATGAGCTTGCAATCACGTAACTTACAATGACTCAGATACGCCCGTGTGCGCTCAGCTGATCAGCAGATCATGAAGGAAGTACATCAGAGCTCTGGCGTGTGTTCCCTAGTGTGTGCTGTCGTGTTCAGTGTTGAGGGTTAGAGGCAGGCAGGCAGAGAGCTGCCAGGAGGGATCATTCTTTCATGTTTCAATTCATTAATTGAAATGTCTGGTCCTAGTTAGTAAAGATAAAATTTCAGAACTTGCGTGAAGGTTCAGGCATCTCTCTTCCAGGTGGGATCTGCCCCAGTGGGAAACCTGTGGTCAGAGGAGGGCACCACGGGCGGGCCGCCTTTGCTAGCTTGGGGTGGGGGAGTGGCAGGGGGCGCCTGGCAGACAGGCAGTTTCACCAAAGGCTCGGAAAAGCACCGCTTGCTCAGGAGGTCCCATGCTGTTCTGTGTGGGTGAGGCGGCGTGGACTGAAGAGATGGTTCTGCAGCCATCGCTTTGTGTACTTGTCTCCTGTCTGAGGGTGAACCCTTTGCGGTCAGGGACCGTGCGCTGGCCAGCTGCTGCCTGCTGCCCCAGTGGTGAGCTTTGAGCATTTGCTGGTGGGAGGATGACAAGCCCGGCAGACCAATGCGTTGCTTCTGTTGGAGTGTCTGTTGCTTTCTAATCATGGGGGATGCTGGGAGGTGGTGATTATTTCCTGGCCAACCACTGATATATGTGTGTGTGTTCTTATCACTGATGCTCAAATAAAGTCTCATTACTACTATGGAAGCAGTTTTGACTTCGAGAATCTCCTGGAAGGATTTTGGGGATTCCTTGGACTGCACTTGAAGATCACTGTCTCTGTGTGTAATCTGAATAAAGCAGAATACTGAGAGGATTTTTACCTCCTTTCTTGATACCATGGCTTTGTTACTTTGCCTAAGATTGTTTTTTTTTTTTTTTTAAGAACCAGTGTCATCTGATTGCTTTGAATTCAGCATTTAACATGAAGAAAATCTTGGAAGACATGATGTGAGGGGAAGCAAAAAATACCTTCGTCATGCTTAAGCTTAGTCTTCATAGAGGAAAGAATGTTGTTTTCAGGTGAATAAGAGAGGCAAGAAGAGCATGCCAGATAGGAGGAGACATATGAGCAAGGACAGGTTAGGGTGCTGAGGACGGTGAGGAATCTAATTGCAAGGGACAAGGGTACCAGATATCAGCATGGACAGGGCAGGAGGGAGATCAGCAGTAGGGGTAAGAAAACCCACATATGTTTGGGAATGGGGACAGGTGAGACTGGTGATTCAAGAGGCTTGCTTTGGTCCAGTGGCTGAAATGAACAGGCATAGGGGCCTCAGGCTCAGCCAACCTCAAGGTTATGAGCCCTAGTCAGTTTCAGAAGTCTAATGAAGCTTCTCTTCTGCATTCATTGCTCAGAGCTGAACAAGAACAGCGAACCTCCCCAGATGTCAGAGAGAAGGGATCCACTCTCTCCACAGATGCTGTGTCTCCATGGTATTCACAGCCATTGATAGCAGTTAGGAGGTAGAAATAGATTCTGATGGTTTGGAGAACCTGGACCTTGATGGCACTAGTGTAAAGACCCTGCCTGCCAGTGCAGGAGACATAAGAGATGTGGGTTCTATCCCTAGGTTGGGAAGATCTGGAGGAGGGCATGGCAACCCACTCCAGTATTGTTGCCTGGAGAGTCCCAATGGACAGGGAAGCCTGGTGGGCTATAGTCTATAGGGTCGCAAAGAGTTGGGCACAACTGAAATGACTGAGCACGACCTTGAGTGAAGCTAAGTGCCTTCTCAAGGGCATGCCCCTCCTTTGGGACCCACTGCTATCTATGTAGACCCCTGGACTCAGACTGGGTATTTATGGAATTAAAGGCCTCACTACTTTACCAATGAGTTCCAGAGGCAAGGATCATGACTTCAGTGCCTGCCACAAATGTCTGTGAAGCTGCTACACCGGGCAAGGCATTGTCCTAGATGTTGGTGAAAGTGAAAGTTGCTCTGTTGTTCCAACTCTGAGCAGACGCCAACCCCCAACCATGGGGTCTGCGACCCCATGGACTGTAGCCGGACAGGCTCCTCTGTCCATGGAATTCTCCAGGCCAGAATACTGGAGTGGTAGCCGTTCCCTTCTCCAGGGGATCTTCCCAACCCAGGGATCGAACCCAGGTCTCCCGCATTGCAGGCGGATTCTTTACCATCTGAGTCACCAGGGAAGCTGTAATTTCCTTGCCAGTTGTTGGTGGGTACCTTTGTTTAGGGCCTTAATCTGGATCCCAATCACATTTTCTTACTTAATTCATTGGTTCAACAAACATGAAGCACATTTTATATATCAAAAATTCCATCTGTAATTCCGTCAAGGTTGGGTTCAGTTCAGTTCAGTCGCTGTCATATCCGACTATTTGTGACCTCGTGAACTGCAGCACGCCAGGCCTCCCTGTCCATCACCAACTCCCGGAGTTTACCCAAACTCATGTGCATCGAGTCGGTGATGCTATCCAGCCATCTCATCCTCTGTTGTCCCCTTCTACTCCTGCCCCAAATCCCTCCCAACATCAGGGTCTTTTCCAATGAGTCTACTCTTTCCATGAAGTGGCAAAGTATTGGAGTTTCGGCCTCAGCATCAGTCCTTCCAGTGAACACCCAGGACTGATCTCCTTTAGGATGGACTGGTTGGATCTCCTTGCAGTCCAAGGGACTCACAAGAGTCTTCTGCAGCACCACAGTTCAAAGGCATCAATTCTTCAGCACTCAGCTTTCTTCACAGTCCAACTCTCACATCCATACATGACCACTGGAAAAACCATAGCCTTGACTAGATGGACCTTTGTTGGCAAAGTAACGTCTCTGCTTTTAAATATGCTGTCTACATTGGTCATAACTTTTCTTCCAAGGAGTAAGCATCTTTTAATTTCATGGCTGTAGTCGCCATCTGCAGTGATTTTGGAACCCAGAAAAATAAAGCCTGACACTGTTTCCCCATCTATTTGCCATGAAGTGATGGGACCAGATGTCATGATCTTAGTTTTCTGAATGTTGAGCTTTAAGCCAACTTTTTCACCCTGCTCTTTCACTTTCATCGAGGCTTTTTCATTCCTCCTCACTTTCTGCCATAAGGGTGGTGTCATCTGCATATTTGAGGTTATTGATATTTCTCCTGGCAATCTTGATTCCAGCTTGTGCTTCTTCCAGCCCAGCATTTCTCATGATGTACTCTGCATAGAAGTTAAATAAGCAGGGTGACCATATACAGCCCTGACGTACTCCTTTTCCTATTTGGAACCAGTCTGTTGTTCCATGTCCAGTTCTAACTGTTGCTTCCTGACCTGCATATAGATTTCTCAAGAGGCAGGTTAGGTGGTCTGGTATTCCCATCTCCTTCAGAATTTTTCCACAGTTGATTGTGATCCACACAGTCAAAGGCTTTGGCATAGTCAAAAAGGTTGGGTTATGGGTGGTTTAATTTCCTCTCCTTATTGATCTGTATGGTTTCTGGAGATATGGAGAGATTTCATTTTGGGCACCTTTGACTATCCACAGCAATCTAGTTTTTAATCAAACTAAGTTTTTTTTTCCCCTATTAGTTTCCTGTTTATAGACGTTAACCCACATTTATAACACGTGTAACATTTGCTGGCTGAGAAGTGGTTAATCACTTTGAAAATATGTTTTTCTGATGTTTGCACCCTTGGAAGAAATGATGCTAAAGCTGAAACTCCAGTACTTTGGCCACCTCATGCAAAGAGTTGACTCATTGGAAAAGACTCTGATGCTGGGAGGGATTGGGGGCAGGAGGAGAAGAGGACGACAGAGAATGAGATGGTTGGATGGCATCACCGGCTCGATGGACGTGAGTCTGAGTGAACTCTGGGAGTTGGTGATGGACAGGGAGGCCTGGCGTGCTGTGATTCATGGGGTCGCAAAGAGTCAGACACGACTAAGTGACTGAAGTGAACTGATTACCCTGAATCTTTAACATTCTTTAATTGGAGTGATAAGATTTGCCCAGGGGGCCAACCTGTCCTCTAGGTTCAACATAAATAAACATTCTTATCTGATTCTTCATCTTAGCTAAGCTGTTGTTTTCACCTCTCTGGTCTGGGGGCCCCTGTACATAATTGGCTGTTAGAAACCACTGCTTGAGGAGCTTGGAACTTTGATACACTGCTGGTGGGAATGTCAAACATTGCAGCTGCTTTGGAAAACAGAAGTTTTCCAAAATGTTAAATGTGGAGTTACCATATGACTCAGTGATTCTACTCCTGTGTGTGTACCCAAGGGAAACAACACACATCCACACAAAACACTTGTACATGAATGTTCATGGTTTTATTCATAATATCAAAAAGAAAAGCAGACAACCCAAATACCCATCAACTGATGAACAGATAAAGAAATGTAGTGCAATCATACAATAGTAATGGAAAGGAATGAAGCCCGGATGCAGCCTGCGATATGGGTGAAACTTGCTATGCTAAATGAAAGAAGCTAGTCACAGAATGCAAAGCTGCATGGTTCCATTTATGTGAAATGTCCATAACAGGCAAATCTATGGCGACATAAAGCAGGTTAACTTAGAGGCTTGGGACATAGGTGCTGGGAGGAGCAAGGGTGACTGCTAATTGGTACGGGATTTCTTTTGGAGTGATGAAAATATTTAAAAATTAGGTCATGATTGTACAACTCTGTATGTCAGAAACCACTGAATTGTGTACTTTAAATGAGTGAATTGTGTGGTATGTGAATTATATCTCAATAAAACTCCTAAAAAGAAAATGAAATTAGATGCCAGGAGAAAGCTACCTCTTGAAAACCTGAAGGGTTGTCTTTTCATGTTTCTCTTATCTATTCCTGGGTTATAAGTTACCTCAAAATTTAGTGGCTCTGAATGGCAATATTCCTCATTATTCTGTCTGTCAGGAGTCTAGGCAGGGCTTGGTTGGGTGGTGGCAAGTAATGAGAGCTGGGCCGCTCTGTGCTGTGTTCAGATGGTGGCTGGGCTGAGGGGAAAGGTGTGGGAAGATTTCAGTTATATGTGTGGCACCCTGGTCTTCCTCTATGTGGCTTCTCTCCACATGGTCTGTCATTCAGAAGACCATGCATTTCTTTACTGTGTGGTGGCTACCTTCCTCAGAGAACGTGAGTTTCATCTTTTGCATGTCCTCAGAGTCTGGACTGGAGTGACACTTCTGCATCATTCTGATGGTTAGAGCAAGTCCCAGGGCTAGCTCTGATTCAAGTAAAGAGGAACTAGACTCTACGTCTTTTTTTTTTGGTTGCACCATGTGCAGCATGTGGGATCTTATTCCCCAACCAGGGATCTGCTGCAGTGTCTGCTGCAGTAGAGGTGCTGCTGCTGCTAAGTCACTTAAGTCGTGTCCGACTCTGTGCAATCCCATAGACGTCAGCTCACCAGGCTCCACTGTCCCTAGGATTCTCCAGGCAAGAACACAGGAGTGGGTTGCCATTTCCTTCTCCAGTGCATGAAAGTGAAAAGTGAAAGTGAAGTCACTGAGTCATGTCCAATTCTCAGCAACCCCATGGACTGCAGCCTACCAGGCTCCTCCATCCATGGGATTTCCAGGCAAGAGTACTGGAGTGGGGTGAATGGAGGTACTGGAACAGTGGAATCTTAACCACTGGACCACCAGCGTAGTTCCTAGACTTTACATCTTGATGGAAGGAGTAGCATGTGCATACAAAGAAGAGAGACATTGATGGTGGCCACCTTTAGAGACCATCCACCATACGCAGCGAGCTGAAAATTTAAATTTGGGGAAGGTAGAAACAAAATGCTTTAAGGCAGACCCTGGTTGAAGGAAGGACAATTTTGGAAGCAACACTGAGGTGCAACACTATAAATGTTCCCCTGACTCAACTCAAGCTATTCTCATCAGTCTTAAGTACTGGAGTGGGGTGAATGGAGGTACTGGAACAGTGGAATCTTAACCACTGGACCACCAGCGTAGTTCCTAGACTTTACATCTTGATGGAAGGAGTAGCATGTGCATACAAAGAAGAGAGACATTGATGGTGGCCACCTTTAGAGACCATCCACCATACGCAGCGAGCTGAAAATTTAAATTTGGGGAAGGTAGAAACAAAATGCTTTAAGGCAGACCCTGGTTGAAGGAAGGACAATTTTGGAAGCAACACTGAGGTGCAACACTATAAATGTTCCCCTGACTCAACTCAAGCTATTCTCATCAGTCTTAGAGACAGAGAGAGAGTAAAAATCAATGACTTGATAATTAGAGTGCACTATGACATTGTAGGAGCCAGGCCAAATTGTTCAGGATTCTGATACAAGAATTACAGCTCTGGTCAGAGGAGCTGAGTGTTAGCAAGGATTGATGGGAATTAAATTGGTACAGCCACTATGGAGAACAGCGTGGAGATTCCTTTTAAACAATTAAAAATAGAGCTATCATGTGACCCAGCAACCCTGCTTCTGTGTATGTATCCAAAGGAATTGAAATCAGGATATGGCAGAGATATCTGTACTCCCTTGTTCACTGCAGCACTCTTCGCAATAGGCAAGATATGGAATTGACTTAAGTGTCTTGTCAGTGGATGAATAGATAAAGAAGATGTGACATATGTAAATATCCAGTGGAATACTATTCAGCCATGGGAAAGAAAAAGCCTGCCATTTGCAACAGCATGTGTGGACCCTGAGGGCATTGTGCTAAGTGAAATAAGTCAGACAGAGAAGGACAAATAACTATATGTGATATTACTCACCTGAGAAATCTAAAAAAGCTGAATTCATAGAGATAGTAGAGTGGTGGTTACCAGGGGCTGGGTTGTGGGATGAAAGGGGGCATAAAGGGTACAAAGTTTCATTGTAAGATAAATATGTCCTGTGGGGTCTACTGTATAGCATGGTGATTACAGCTAGTAATACTTTATTATAAACTTGAAAGTTTCAAGGAGAATATATCTTAAATGTTCTCAAAATTTTAAAAATGGTAATTTTATGAGCTGACGGGGTTTTTAGTCATTAATGGCAGTAATCATTTTGCAACATATAAGTGCATCAAGTCCACACATTGTACACCTATTACACAAGGTCGTCACGTGTCAGTTATATCTCAAAGCTGGGAAAAAAAACCCCTCTGGTCAGGAGAGGGCCTTCTCTCAGTGAGAACAATGGAGTAATGATGGGAGGAAGAAATTAGTGGCCACAGATGTGAATGGGCTCACAGGAGTGAAGTGAAGGAGAGTAATGTGAGCATGGCGGCAAAAAGCCCCAGAGACATGGCTGGTCCCCTTGATGGGGAGCAGTGGTGGGGCATCAGACAGCTGAAACCGAGGCCACTTGAGGTAGGCATGGAGTGGCTTTGGAAGCTGTCACAGAAGATCCATGGTATGGTGTCGGG
>SJXQ01001887.1:439912-451997 GCA_006408695.1 Aepyceros melampus | reverse complement strand
TTATACACATCTTTCACAGTTCACGTATTGCTGAAGTCTGGCTTGGAGAATTTTGAGCATTACTTTACTAGCATGTGAGATGAGTGCAATTGTGCGGTAGTTTGAGCATTCTTTGGCATTGCCTTTCTTTGGAATTGGAATGAAAACTGACCTTTTCCAGTCCTGTGGCCACTGCTGAGTTTTCCAGATTTGCTGGCATATTGAGTGCAGCACTTTCACAGCATCACCGAGGAAGGCTTTCTTATCTCTCTTTGCTATTCTTTGGAACTCTGCATTCAAATGGATATATCTTTCCTTTTCTCCTTTCCCTTTCACTTCTCTTCTTTTCTTAGCTACTTGTAAGGTCACTTGTAAGGCCTTCAGAGACAATCATTTTGCCTTTTTGCATTTCTTCTTCTTGGGGATGGTTTTCATCATTACCTCCTATACAATGTTCAGAGAAGGCAATGGCACCCCACTCCAGTACTCTTGCCTGGAAAATCCCATGGATGGAGGAGCTTGGTAGGCTGCAGTCCATGGGGTCGCTAAGAGTCAGACACGACTAAGCAACTTCACTTTCACGCTTCACTTTCACGCATTGGAGAAGGAAATGGCAACCCACTCCAGTGTTCTTGCCTGGAGAATCTCAGGGATGGGGGAGCCTGATGTGCTGCCGTCTCTGGGGTCGCACAGAGTCGGACACGACTGAAGCGACTTAGCAGTAGCAGCCTATACAATGTTATGAACCTCAGTCCATAGTTCTTCATGCACTTGTCTTTCAGATCTAATTCCTTGAATCTATTTGTCACTTCCACTGTAAAGTCATAAGAGATTTGATTTAGGTCATACCTGAATGGTCTAGTGGTTTCCCCACTTTCTTCAATTTCAGTCTGAATTTGGCAATGAGTTCATGATCTGAGCCACAGTCAGCTCCCAGTCTTGTTTTTGCTGACTGTATAGAGCTTCTCCATCCTTGGCTGCAAAGTATATAATCAATCTGATTTCCATCTTGACCATCTAGTAATGTCCATGTGTAGAATCTTTCTTGTATTGTTGGAAGAGGGTGTTTGCTATGACCAATGTGTTCTTTTGACAAAACTCTGTTAGCCTTTTCCCTGCTTCATTTTGTACTCCAAGGCCAAACATGCCTGTTACTCCAGGTATCTCTTGACTTCCTACTTTTGCATTCCAGTCCCCTACAATGAAAATAACATCTTTTTTGGTGTTAGGTCTAGAAGGTCTTATAGGTCTTCATAGAACCATTCAACTTCAGCTTCTTTGGCATTAGTGATTGGGGTATAGACTTGGATTACTGTGATATTGATTGGTTTGCCTTGGAAACAAACAGGGATCATTATTTTGTTTTTTAAGACTGCACCCAGGTACTGCATTCTGGACTCTTTTGTTGACTGTGAGGGATACTCCATTTCTTCTAAGGGATTCTTGCCCACAGGAGTAGATATAATGGTCATCTGAATTAAATTCACCCATTCCAATCCATTTTAGTTCACTGATTCTTAAAGTGTTGATGTTCACTCTTGCCATCTCCTCTTTGACCACTTCCAATTTATTTATTCATGGACCTAACATTCCAGGTTCCTGTGCAATACTGTTCTTACAGCACTGTACTTTACTTCCATCAACAGTCACATCCACAACGGGACATTGTGTTCACTTTGGCTCAGCCTTTTCATTCTTTCTGGAGCTATTTCTCCACTCTTCGCCAGGAGCATATTGGGCACCTACCAACCTGGGGAGTTCATCTTTCACTGTCACATCTTTTTGTCTTTTCATACTGTTCATGGGGTTTTCAAGGCAAGAATATGAAGTGGTTTGTCATTCCTTTCTCCATTGGACCACGTTTTTCAGAACTCTCCACCATGACCCGTCCCATCTTGGGTGGCCCTATGCCACATAGCTCATAATTTCATTGAGTAAGACAAGGTTGTGACTCAAGTGATCACTTTGCCTAGCTTTATGTAATTGTGGTTTCCATTGTGTCTGCCCTCTGATGGATAAGGATAAGAGGTTTGTGGAAGCTTCCTGATGGGTGGGACTGGCTCTGGGTAATCTGGGTCTTGCTCTGATGGGCAGGGCCATGTGCAGTAAGGTTAGGGATACAGAATTTAAACATAAACATGTCTTGATTCAGAGAACATTTTTGTTGTTGCACCTAAATTAAAGATTTATGTATGTATATTCTTTGAGAATCAGTGCAAAATTGGATTCTCCAAGGGGCACAAAAAGTAAAGCTTTCAAAGATTATCCATCACTGAATCAGTATTTTAAATATGTATGAACAGTTTTCCATTCTGATCACCAATCACAACACCATGCGGAAAGTTATTTTTTCCAAGTTTTAGTAGTTAATTTGGATTCAATAAAAGGAAAGCTTATGTGTGCTCCTTACTCATCTAATTTCAAATTAACTCAGGGGCTATCAAGAGGTTGTTCTGACGCTGAAAGTTTGATGCTAGATTAGATTTGAAGGCCCCATGAACCTATTATTTTCATGGCAATACATGTGGGCTGTTTAATTAATTATGGTTTATGCTCACATCTATTCCCAAGCTACCAAAAAGGCCTCACTTTTTCAAGCCTACAAGACTGTGTAGGCTATGAACAGGTATTAACTGGATATCACCGGTGTGTTGACAGTGCAGATTTGCCTGGGCAAGAAAAGCTGGCAGTGTACTGCAAATACTCTAGGATGCTACTCAGCCAGAACTTTGACAAAGGTTTTTAGAAAAACATGATGTTATCCTGAATACCAGATGCTGCGTGCTAAAACTTTTGGATCAAGTAATCCTTTATTGGAAGGCCAAATGTTGTCCCCAAGTGTTGCAATCAGCCAGAATTTTCTACACTTACCACTCTACCTTAGGTGAACTTCCCATGATTACACCACAAACAAAGAAACAGAGTAATTGTAGTGGAATGTGTTAAGCTGGAAATAAGTGACACGATTATTACTGTATTAAGTGAAAGCTTAGGTGTAATTCATAAGTTCTAAGACATGAGTTCTAAAAATCATTGTCATTGCTATTGTTTTCAGTTATGGGAAGCCATACTACAAGACAATCCTTTTAACAAAATTTTACATTATGGTCAAGTTAATTAGAGATTTGGCAAGCAAATTTTTATTGCATCCTCAATTTTGATGTTAGTATTTTAATGACTGTAAAAACAAACTTTAATTATATTTAAATCTTGACTAATAAATTCTGGAAACTCAAGTAATAAAGCAATTAGAAATGCAACTCTGTGATTGACATTCAGAAAGGTAGAGTTATTATGAAAAGATGTCAAATGTATCAGGCCTATTTTCTTTCTTTTCTAATGTAGAAAGTTACAATTGGCAATGATGCAAAGGTAATCTAAAACCGAATTGCATTTATCTACATGAGAGAACTGGCAAATAAAAAAATTAAGCAGTCAATAATATAAATTTACTTTTGATCTCTTTTTGAGCTATTTGTAATATACATAGTATGGTGGACTAAAATTATAACACGTTGGTATATTTAAGCTTGCAAAATTCCAGAATGAGTTTGAAATGAAAATAAACAATCCTCTCCTTATATTGGTGATTCAAGCTTCTAAAATGATATCATTCCTGAGATCCAATGTTTTTTTTTAATGTGCCGGAAAAATTCTTTAGTCACAAATCATTGAAGGCCTTCTCTCATGAACAATGCAATTGTATTCATACTACTCAGCATAGTTTACCTTTGACTCCTTTTCTAAAATCTGGAATAATCTATATTTCTACTATTGTTAAACAATCCCTGATATTCTCCAAAAAGGTATTCAATATCTTTAACACTATGTTTTCATGGCCATTTATGGATACTTACATAAATACCTGTAGTCTGTTTAGAACATTTTCTCACTAAGCAACAATAATTTCATTAATAATATCACAAAATGCATTCGCAGGGAAACTGTTTCATTGACTTTAGATATGGATGTCCTTCAAACTGCTCATGTTTATAGGTGAGATATAAAATACATACTTATATTGTCCATTATGATAGTTACTCAGGTATAGGAATCGAAATATCCCCAGAAAAGAAATAAAAATACACAAAAATAAATTGGAAAATGATTCCAATTTTTTTGGAAATGTTTTTTCCAATTTTTTTGTTTGTTTCTGGCTAAAGATAAAAATAAAGTGAATTGAATAAAATAAACACAGATTAACTATACTGGCATTTCATTTCCTTTCAATTTAATCACGACATAAAACAACTGGCTAGCCCAGAAAAGGGAATTTCAACATACAGTAAAATATGATCAAAGTAGATCGAGATAAAGATTTGTTGCTGCTCTGTATTCAATCATATCCTAACTATAAGACCAAATTAGAGAGGTAAGAAATGACATGTAGAAAGGAGGAAGAGTTGGCCCTTTTTAAATACCATTCCAGTGGTTTGTGACACATTTATACCTATTCTTCCAAAGTATGTGTGAATTCATAAAATGGCTTTGCCCTCTATGTTTGACTCATTATTTATTGAACATTATTTATTTGAGGCAATTTGAAAGCCTCAAATATCAAAGATCCAAGGGCCAGGTTGTAAAACAGATAAACATTATACATTAGCAATAGTTATGAACTAACAAGCAGAATACTTGCATTAATATATTAGTCAAGGTTCTACATAGAAACAGAACCAATAAAGTAAACTTCCACATTTATTTATTATAGGAATTGGCTGAAGCTTGGCATGCTGCAGTCCATGGGGTCACAAACAGTCAGACACGACTGAGGGATTGAAGAACAGCAAAAACAACATGTATTATGGAGGCTGAGGAGTCCCAGCATCTGCTGGCTGCAGCTGGAGACCCAGGGAAGCCAGTGCTGTGATTCAGCCTGAGCTTTAAGATTCAGGAACTGGGAGCTCCTCTTTCTGAGGGCAGTAGAAGATGGACTTCCCAGCTCAAGGAGAGAGAGAAAGAAATTTGCTCTTCCTCTGCCTTTTGTTCTACTGGAGTCCTCAGTTGGTTGGATGATGCCCACCCAGATTGGTGAGGGCAGATCTTCTTTACCCATTCTACAGATTCAAACACTAACATCATATGGAAACACCCTCAAATGACACCTAGAAATAATGTTTTACCAGCCGCAACACACCTCTTAGCCCAGTCAAGGAGACACAAAAAATTAATCACTAGTATTGTAAGAAAAAAAATCTGGTTAGAAATATCTCCATTAGAAGACTTGTTAATTATTATAGAGAAGATAGAGGAATTTCAGTTCACTATTTTTGGAGTATTTAAATCTTGGCAAGTTTAACATGGAGCCAGTATCCAGTCCTTGGTTTTGCAGGGTAAGAACCTGATTACTTCAGTTACTCTGGTTTGACAGGAGGAGAGGATCCAGGGCTGGAAAAACAATTTACACTATTCAAACAATCTCACTTCAAAGAGAAGACAGAGACAAGGTCAATTTGTTATTTTTACAAAGGAAAACTATACATTAGACTATCATTTCCTTAGTCAGTGATTCTCTATACTCCTAAATGAACTTATTCAATGTCTCTATCATCACTAACTTACTTAAGGCTAGACAACACATTTTACTTTTTTATCAAGGACTGAAACCCTTGGAAATGACTCAAACATCTTTGTTCACTGGATTCACCAAGTCCAAATTACTCTTTCCTACCTAGTTAACTCCACTGCTCCACTGCCTGGGGCATATGCTGTTGAGTAAGAAGTCTGACACAATACAGTCTATGCTTAATTTAAATGATTTCTACCTTGGGTGTTTTCCTGCAGTTTAATTCAAATAAATTAAATACGTTTGCTGCAACTCCATTATGCACAGCAAAAGAATATAATCTGGTGTGTCATTCCTAAATGTGGTAAGTGGAAAGAGCAGTGAGTTTTTAAATGAGCCTTTCCTAGGCTGTTTCTACTCCTCAGTATCTGTCAGACATTGCACAGTTTACTCACTCTCTACATCTTTTTTTCAGCTATACATTGGATAGTTATATATGTTATAGATTTTTTTTTAATGAGCATTCACCACATTTATAGATATGTTGCAACTAAAGGTAAATTGATGAAGGTGAAGGTGAAGTCGCTCAGTCGTGTCCGACTCTTTGCAACCCCGTGGACTGTAGCCCAGGCTTCCTCAGTCCATGGATTTTCCAGGCAAGAGTACTGGAGTGGGTTGCCATTTCCTTCTCCAAAAGGTAAATTACCTGATTAAAATATAATGGGAAACTTCAGCACAATTCCTGGAACTCATTAGGTGATTAATAAAATTTAATTAACTCATTCTTCTTATCCTCAATTTTTTCAATTAATTTTTTAATTGGAGGATAATTGGTTGAGAAAATCATAATTCAAAAAGACACATGTACACCAACATTCACTGCAGTACTACTTACAATAGACAGGACATGGAAGCAACCTAGACATCCATCAACAGATGAATGAATAAAGAAGTCTTGGTACCTATACACAGATGTGTTTTAAGGATAAAGTCATATGATAAACTTGTATTCAAATGCTTTTTAAAATATAAATTGTGTCAATTAAAGATACTGTAAGAAAAGACACAGGCAGAGCTTGATCTGAACACCCATCTAAGGGACTCTGAGTGTCTCCCAGAGGCAATTTTTTTCTGGATGTCCTGAGCTCCTCCTCAGAATGGTCACAGGAAATGGAGATCTGCTAATCACACATCATGCAGCCAGCTGTGCTCATCAGTGGGAAGTCACCTCATCAAACATGAAACTAGGGAATTAGAGGCTCCCTCCTAATAGCAAAATAGGAAAGTGGAAAAATGAGAAAATGATTTCAATTTCTTTAATGGTAAATTATGAGCACTATATTAGTTTGCTAGGGCTGTCAAAACAAAATACGACAGACGGGGTGGCATAAGCAACAGGAATGTACTGTCATAGTTCTGGAGGCTGGAAGCCCAAGAGGAAGGTGACGGCAGGTTCAGTTTCTCCTGTGGCCTCTCTCCTTGGCTTGCAGACAGCCCTCTTCTCACCATTTCGTCATACAGCCTTTTCTCTGGGTATGTGCTTCCCTGATGTCTCCTTCTCTTTTTATAAGGATACTTTTCACACTGGATTAGATCAATATGGTCTCATGATCTCATTTAAACTTTAACTCTTTAAATATCCTACTTCCTACTTTGGGAATTAGAGCTTAACATACAGACTTTGTGGAGACAAAATTCAGTTTATAATAAGGATCTATACAAATAAAGTGGTGATGGAAATAAAGTAAAATAACATTTGAAAGACATTTCGGAGATAGAATCAAAAGCATCGTTTGATCAGCTGAATGTAGGAAGTGGGAAGAATAAGAAAAGAGTTAAAAAGGCTTCACCAGGCATTTGGTCCATGTCAGATGTTTTGCTAATGTGCTGAAGTTACAAGGATGAACACGAAAGACACAATCCTGCCTTCAAAAAACATGCTAATTTTGAAGTGGCAAAATAAAATCCTACATTCTAATACTATCTTAGCTACTCTGCTTCATACATAAGCTTCAAAATATATAAATTCAAAGATTTATTTTTGAGAGAATATAGGCATTGGGATTTGATAGACCCTGTTTTAATTTATGAAATTATAATTCATCAGCTTTGTAATCCTGAAGAAGCTAATCTATCTGAACCTCAGTTTCTTCGTGTGCAACATGTGAATAATAATATACACCTTACATGGCTGATATAAGAATAAAAGGAAATGATATATGTAGGGTGTGTAGTATGTGGCCAGGTCTACAATAGATATTTTATAAATATTTTAATAAAAAAATTCAGATAACTTTCAATAATAAAAATAATGTTTGTTTTCCATGTGGGAGAAAGAAGGAAAATAGACAAGGAGTAGGGGTGTAACATATGAGGACAGAAGCTGAATGAGGTGAATGAGAAATCAAAGAAGCTCTGCTTCTTCACAATTATGATTAGGATTGGTCCTTTCCTTCTCAAATTTACTGCAGCCCAGAGACCCCACTCATGATTTCATACAGTGGTTTCCAGCACTTTTTTGGTATGAAGATTCCCACTTAAAATCAAAAAGGATCCAAATAGTCTGGCAATTATTTTATGTTTGCTGCTGCTACTGCTGCTGAGTCGCGTCAGTAGTGTTCGACTCTGTGCGACCCCATAGACGGCAGCCCACTAGGCTCCCCCATCCCTGGGATTCTCTAGGCAAGAATATGCAGTGGGTTGCCATTTCCTTCTCCAATGCATGAAAGTGAAAAGTCAAAGTGAAGTCGCTCAGTCGTGTCCAACTCTTAGCGACCCCATGGACTGCAGTCTACCAGGTTCCTCCATCCTTGGGATTTTCCAGGCAAGAGTACTGGAGTGGGGTGCCATTGCCTTCTCCAATTTAGTAATTACTTTTTACATACATAATACATAATAATACAAATGTACTTTAAATCCAATAAAATTTTAAAATAAATTTGTATTTTATTTATCTTATTGAAAAATACTCATAAAGATATCTCTGTAATATGTATTTAATTTACAGATATGTATGTATGGACATGAGCCTCTTTTAAATAAGTTTAAAGGACTCCCAACATCTGTGGCCCATATATTTGTATCTACTGGCTATTCATAGATCACAAACAGCAAAATCAGCAGATATCTACAACTAACCTAGTAAACTTGATCAAGTAATTCATTTAACCTCTTAGAAACTCCACTGAAATATCACTGATATTACCTGCTGTACCTCTATCATTAAGCAATTGTGAGGTACAAATGAGAAGCATTTAAAAGTTCACAAGGAAATGTCTGCTTCTATTTCGCTACCACACTGGAATTAACACAAGCTGTGGAAAGAGAAACTTACATGAAAATGTGACACTATACTAGTAGTAGTAGCAGTGCTATTGAATAGTAGGAGCAATCTTCCAGGGAGATTACCAAGTTATTTTTCTATACTCTAGTTTCTTTAGGACCTACACCCTGCACAGCATATGTGGTATCTCCAAAATTCATGTTTTCTTCAGGTACTAAATGGAGAAAAAGTCTTAAATTAGTGAAAAACTTCTATCATACTACATGATATTTTTTATTAGGGGAAATCACCCAATAATATTGGCTAAATAAAGTTTTATATAGACTTTCTCACCTTCTTATAGAAAAGAAAAACCCACAAGTGTTTTCTAGAGGAAGATCGTCTGATAATGTGGAATTACTGCTAATACTGCCCCTTTGGTAGCATCAGGAAACAACCCAACATTTGATGGTGGCAAAGGATGGAAAGGAATGTAAATGTAAAGTCACTCAGTCGTGTCCGACTCTTTGTGACCTCATGGACTGTAGCCCACCAAGCTCCTCAGTCCATGAGATTCTCCAAGCAAGAATACTGGAGTGGTTTGCCATTTCCTTCTCCAGGTGATCTTCCCGACCCAGGGATCGAACCCAGGTCTCCGGCATTGGAGGCAGACGCTTTAACCTCTGAGCCACCAGGGAAAGGAATAGATATGAGAAATAAATTTAGAAGATTGCTTAGAATGAACCAGTGAATCTATCTGGAATGGGAATTCCACTTGCATTTATACATAAGTTAATAACCAGTAAGTAATTCATGTCCTCTCAAGGAGTTGAAGAATAAAGAAAAGAGAGAGCCAAGAGATTTAAAGTCGGATGAGAAGCTATAGGAAAATAAACAAGACTTGTCACTTATTTTCTATTATAAATTTTACCCTAAGCAAAAAATTCTCTCTTGGATAAATGTATTCTCCAAGGACAAAAATCAATGCTCAGTAAGGTACAGCCTTGCAAAGCTTTCCAATAATGAAGACTATTTATTCAAAAGTTAGTGGCTTTTCAAATTAAAGGATCTAAAGCAGCTACAGAAGCTATTTGAAACTGTCCACAGGAAGCACCAGAAGATTAAAAGACTATAAACTATTAGACACCTTATAAGAGAAGAGCAAGTGGAAGAGACAGCCTGACTGATCCCAAAGAGAGATAAGAAGACCAGGGAAGCACTCTCAGCAGGACAGAAGAGTTGGGGGTGGGAAGGAGGCAATGATAAGACTGCAGCGTGAGAGGAAACTGGAGGAGACTCCATACATGCAAACATCTTTCTCAATACCTTCACTTGCTCGGCCCAAAGCCCAAGCTGACACATCCAAGTGAATTTCATATCTGATTTGCCTGCTTTCTAGCTTGATATTATAGTTCGCTTACAACATCTTATCAAAATTATCTTTTCAATCAATCTAGAGAGCTCTGTTTTCTAAAGATTTACTCAGTATTTTCCTCAGAGACACATTTCCAGACGACCTGTTTCTCATTAGCTGGAATAAATGGGAGTGTGTTTACAGCACAGCACCAGACTTAAAAAGAGTTCTTTCCTGGGGAAGCTGGTCAGGGATCAGCAGCTCTATCACCTAAAGGAGCTAATTTCAGTGCTCTGCTATAACATAAAACAGAGTATTGGTTCATTAACATAGTCTTCAAAAAGCAAACTGCAAAACTCTTCATGATTATAGTTTTGCTTTGAACACAATTTTAAGCAGTTCTAACATACAAAAATCTATTTATGCCAAACAGATATAATATGTACTAACTATAAAATATTTAACCTGTGTTCAGCAAATAGTGATAGCCCACTGAGGGCAACATGGAGATTATGAAGATAAGTTAAGACATTCTTAAATTGTTTACATTGTGGTAACTAATCCAACTTTCTATATAAACAAAACCTTCAGAAATCAATCTTTGATACCATGGGCATGCTGAGAAAAAAATGTCAGTTTAGCCAATTACTGACAAAATAATAGGGATTTTTCAATGGAAGTCAACAACATTATCAGAAGATGTAATTAAGAATATTTACAAATATATTGATGAAAGAGAATATTTGCACAGATTTTTATCATTGTAAACTATTTCTCAAATGTCTTAGCCAGCAAAACCAATAATCATAAGCAGGACAAAATCCACTTACATGAAGTCACACTGTATTATTATCTGACCTATATTCTTGTCATGAAGCTAATGTCACTGCCAAGGTGGTCCAGGCTTACCAAGACCATCAGTACAGTGAGAGTAAGAAACTCAGACCAAAGACAATGTAGATAATTTACACATAAATAATTGCAAGTGTGGTATCTGATATTTTGCTCTCTTTGGGTTTACACATAACTATTTAATATAATATTCCTGTAATAGCAGTAGTAAAAATAGAATGTTAGAAATAAGCATGCAATTCAGTCCTTTAAATAAAAAACATATACAGGGAATTCTTTTAAAGAATGTAGTTTTATTACTATGTTTAATATTAAGCAAAAGTTTAGCCCCAGATGTTTTCAGCAATATTCTGGGATGCTTCTCTTTCAGTTATTAAAAGGTGATATTAAATTACTACCAGAAGAGAATATTCAGTTTAAAGACATTATTTATTTCTCAAACAGCTCATTAATTACTTGACTATAGGCTAGTAGCCATATGACATTCACATATATAGTCAAATGACAATTAATTTTGTTATTCTTACTACTACAATAAAATTAAACTTCAAAAATGTTTTCATAAAATTATTTTGTAAAGAAATTTACATTAACATTATATTTTTCTTGGTAAGGGAAAGTAAGTCCAAGTTCAATTTTATAAAATATAATCCGATTCTTGAGATCTCAACAAATTTCTTTGTTGGACACAAAACACAATATACTTTTTAAGAGGGCTCTATGTAGCCCTCTTAAAAATAATTCCAATGGCTGTTTGGTATAAAGAGAAAAAATTATGTATATGAAAATATTTTACACTAATTATTGTAATCATTACTCCTTCTAACTATTGAGAAAAATATATTATGAATGTACACTATTCATAAATTTCTACTTCAAATAGTGTTGTGTCTCAAGATAGAAAAAATTCTGCAGAATATTTTTGCATATTCCCAAGAGGGTATAAAGAGACTAGATAAATAGAAGTGAGAAAGGAAAGATTAACATAATAATTCACTCCATTAGAATGGGAGCTAAAACAGATTCAGCTCAGTGAACTGGAGATATGATCATCTGAAAGTCACCCAGGGTAAACTGCTCAGAGAACCACAGCGAAGTCACAGGACAGTTTCTTTTTTTTTTTTTTTTTTTT
>SJXQ01001887.1:416338-428611 GCA_006408695.1 Aepyceros melampus | reverse complement strand
ACTTTCTCCATGATGCTCCTGCCCTGGATGCAGGCCACCGAGCTCAGCATCTCTGCCAGCAGCTGAACCTCCACCCTGGAGACAGACAAGCGCCTCGGCTCACAGGAGGCTCCACGGGGAGGAAGGTGCTGCAGAAGGGGACAGCCCCGGGAGCCGCCTGGTGAGGGAGGGTGCTGAGGGCGTCCAGAGTTAGCCGTGAACGTCCCAGAACCAGAACTAACCGCTGAGTCCAGCCAACCCGCAGAGCCACGAGACAGAATCACAAACTGATGTCCCAATGACTACTCTGTAGGGTGTCTTCTGCAGCAATGTGAATGGAAGGAGGCCTCGCCCCAGGGGAGGAGCAAGGGGGCCCTGTCCCCAGTGCCGCAGAGCACCACTTGTTCAGAAGCCTTCGCTCTGCGCTGAGAACTGAGAGCCTACAGTTCAGACTGCAACATCAGATGCCACGAGCGCTCTCCTCTCAGCCGCTCGTGCACTCACAAGACACGCATTCCTGCAGCTTGGCCTGGGGGCACCTGACTCACTCCAGGAGAAAAGCACTGGTTCCTGGGGAGACCCACCTCCCCATGGCTGGGACACCCCGAAGCCACGGACCTGAATGCAGGGGCCGCCAGCTATTCGGCCACCCTGTCCATCAGGAGTCCAGGGGAGAAGGAGGCTGCTCCTCAGCCTGCAAGGATCAGGGTCTGCAGGGCCCAGTCAAGTCTACTCTAGGGATGAACAGCAAGCTGGCTCCGTCCCCCGGGAGGTGGGGGAGAGCCCGCCCGAGTGGGCCTTGGCGTCCTGGAGGCCTGGAGACCAGGACAGGGTCCTTGGGGGAGAGTCTGTCAAGGACAGTGAGTGACCTGCTGAGTGTCCGTTTGTTCTGTCTGCCGCTGGAGGAGAATGGTGAAGTCTACAGTTGCAGTTGTGACGGTGTCTAACTCTTTCATTTTTGATGCTCTACTGTTACCTACACACACACTTAGGATTTACATTTTCTTGCTGATTGAACCTTTTCTCTGATCACACTTCTTACAGCCCCACCAGCTTTACGCCCGAGGCCGGCAGAATCCATCTTCTGCCCCTTAAGCTATTCCTCCCTGTCTTTGTATCTGGAGAGTCTCCCTTGAAAATGGCTTCCAGGTGGGTCTTGCTTTTTGTATCCAGTGGGATAGCCTCTGCGTTTTGCCTGGAGTGTTGGTCTGTTTACTCTTAACACCTTCTCTGATGTGGTCAGGCGCAGTCTTCCACTTCGCTGTTGTCGTCTCGTATGTTCTGTTTCTTTCCACCCCCTTTTGGATTAATTGAATATTTTTTAGTATCCAACTTTGTCTCTCCATTAGGTTTTCCATTATAAGCTTTTGTTTTCTTGTGTTTGTAGTACTTGCCTAGTGATCACAGGGTACACCCTTCACGGATCGCAGTCTGGTTAACTGACATCACGTCACTGCACGGATGACAGGAGGCCACCACTCGCGTGTGTGTGTCTCAAGCCCACCCTCTGTGTGGCCACCGTCACACACTTCACTTCCACATCTGCCAATAATCTCAGCACAATACATGTTTGTTTTAAAACAGCATGTGCCTTTTAAGGGCTTCCCAGGTGGTGCTAGAGGTAAAGGGCCTGCCTGCTAATGCAGGAGGTGCCAAGAGACGCGGGGCTGATCCCTGGGTCAGGAGGATCCCCTGGAGGAGGGCACGGCACCCCACTCCAGTCTTCCTGCCTGGAGAGTCCCCATGGACCGAGCTGCAGTCCACGGGGTCCCAGAGAGTCAGACACGACGAAGCGGCTCTGGTGGGCTGCAGTCCACGGGGTCGCAGAGAGTTAGACACGACGGAGCGGCTGAGCACAGCACACAGTCGGGTGTCTTTTAAGGAACTGAAGGGGGAAAAGCTGTGCTCCACTCAGCTGCACGCCCGCCACTCAGGCGGCTTCCCGAGCGGAGTCTCCATCAGGGACCACCCTCCTCCAGGTGCGACAGCCTCCCGAGCACACATGCACGCTCAGCTGCACGCTGGCCACTCAGGCGGCTTCCCAAGCGGGAGTCTTCATCAGGGACCACCCTCCTTCGGCGGGACAGCCTCCTGAGCACATGTGCTCTGCTTCACTTCTCAAGTGGAGTCTCCATCAGGGACCACACTCCTGCAGGCGGGACAGCCTCCCGGGCACACGGGCTCTGCATTGGCTCTTCTCGGGGTGGAGTCCCTCAGCTTCAATTCATCTAAAATGTCTTGATTTTGCCTTCATTTACTGAAGACTACTTTCAGTGGACATACCAGGCTTTTTCTTTCTTACCGCTTACAATGGGCCGCGTGGCTCCCGATGAGAACTTGGACCTCATCCGTATGTGCGATGTGTCTGCTTCCCTTTCACCTTCCCTTCAGGGTTTTCCTGTCGCCTCTGAGTGTGTGGTCCAGCGATTTGACTCCAATAAATACAGGTGCGGTTTCCTTTATATGTTTATCCTGCCTGGGGTTCACTGAAAATCCTGGGTCTCTATGTTGATATCTTTTATTCAGTTTGAGACAATTTCCACCTTGCTCTCTGGCCTCTGACCTTCCAAGACCCCACCTGCACTGGTGCGGCTGCACCCGCCTCCCCCAAAGGCGCTGCTCCTGTTCTTCAGGACTTCCCTCCTGTGCTTCAGTTTCCGACGTCTGCTGGCCAGCGTCCAGGCCCTCCCAGTAATGGGTCCATGTCAGAGATCATACTCGTCACTTTTAGAATTTTCCCCAGTTATTATTGTTCCCATTTCTTTGTTGAAATTCCTCGCCTATACAGTGATTCGTCTGTGAAAATCCTTTCTTTCTTGTGTTTATAATCACGGTTTTGAGTCCATCGTCTGCTGACGCCAGCACCTGGGTCGCGTCTGAGTCTGCTCTGCTTTTTCTCCTCGGCCACACGTTTTCATTTTTCCGTGTGTCTAGCGACTTTTGCTGCTATGCTGGGCACTGGGGGTGGGGGGCTGTGTTGTTCAGAGCGTGGCTGAGATAGCCTCCTTTAGAGGGAGATTGGGTTTCACTCTGGCAGCCGGCAGCCAGTGAATTTCCTTGTGGCTCATCCTTATCCGACTGAGACCTGGGTCAGGCTTTGGGTGCGTCTTGTAGAGCCCCTAAGGCTTGCTCTTCCTACTAGGAGAGGTTCAGTGGACGCTCCCTGACTCCTGGGTCAGCACAGGAACTCCCTCGTCACTGTCACTTGCTTCTGCAAGGCATGCATCGCGCCTTCTCGCCCCAGGAGCCTCCTCCCGCCCCGCGTCCTGTGGGGTCCAACTCTCCCGGCAGCCCCCGGCTTTGATCTCCGGCCCCCTCGACTGTTTCCTCGCTTGGGGCTCCTCCACCTCCCCTCCACCTCCCTACCCCAGGCAGAGGCTGCATGTGTGGCTCCCGTCTGACGGTCTCTTCCTGCAGGAAGCGCTGCCTTGGGCCATCTGCTGGCCAGTGTCTGGAAACAGACGTTTCGTGTATTTTATCAAGTTTTACAATTTTGTTTTAATAGCACAAGCATATGAGATCCGTTACGTGTCATGGCTAGAACTGGCAGAGAAAGTGACTTAAATTCATATATAAAGACCCAACAGTGATGATGAGTATGTGAAATAAAAATGCTAAACAAAGTAGCAAGGTAGCCTCTGTTGGTTTACTTTAGGGATCGATGTGAAGTTCATATTTCACATTAATAGTATAAAATGAAAAGGATTCTGGTAATTACACCCTTGCCCTGGAGGCGGGCATGGCAACGCACTCCAGTGTTCTTGCCTGGAGAGTCCCATGGACAAAGGAGCCTGGCGGGCTGCCGTCCATGGGGTCGCACAGAGCACAGCCATGGGCTCCACTGCGTGTTGTGCGTCCGTGTGAGGATGCTAGGTGACTAGCAGCTGCACTATTTTTCACCAAGATCTGAAACCAACTTGCACTATTGTGAAATGCTGCCATAAAAATTACTCTGTGACCAATTCCACAGTTTATATAACTTGCAAAATAGAAAAAAAATAGCATAAAAGTTTGTAATGTGTATAGGGGTGTGTGTGTGTGTGTATATATATATATATATATATATATATTTTTTAAGGTGAATCATTCACAGCACATGCCACAGGGCCGAAGCTGACTGGGATCCTGGCTAGGGGCTTTGAGCGGCCAGCAGAGCCATGTGAAGTGCGGCACGCCCTTTGGAGACCACTGGCCTCCGCAGCCTCCGCAGCCTCTGCAGCCTCCCAGCGCCCAGCCCCAGCCTGCACACAGCCGGCGCTCAGTGCGGTGAGAGAAGCGTCTAGTCCCCGTCAAGCCCCGGGAGGGTGGCCCACTGGGCGCAGTGACACCGACCACCACGAGAGGGCGGCAGTAGTCTACAAGTGAGTTCTCGAAGGTCACGTGAAAAGCAAACGTTCCGCCTCGCAGGACCTGCCCTTTGCTGCCGCATGTAAACATTTATATTTACAGCCTAGTTTATTAGGCTAGGAGTTGCTGTTTTAAAATAAAACTCAAGTTAAGGATCACTGATGAAACAACGGTGGACGGGCGCCCCCCACTCTGGGCCTCGAGGAGCCCCGCTGTGCCTGCTGCAAGCAGGGCGTCGGCCTCAGCAGTCACCGAAGACAGCGCAGGCCGACTTCTCGCAGCTGTTTCTCTTTCAAACTTAGCTTCTGAATTTTTACCAAGGTGGCACCTACCACGTGGTTAAGAACTTTCCACCCGCTCCCAGTCTGCTCCCCAGGAAGGACTGACCCCAGTCTTCGGCTCTCTGTTCTAGTGGACACATTTTTCCCTCCAAAAAGGGGCTTCCTTCTTGGTTTCGCAGTTCATGAATTTTACACATAACCGCAGAAGTCTCACCATGGTGAACACGGAGCATGGCCCCCTCAGACCGTCCTTCTTTCTGCCCTTTGCCTGGCTTCCTAGCACAACTGGCCCTGGCATCGCTTTCATTTCCATTTATTATCTCTGTACCCGGAGTATCCTGCAGACCCTCAGGTGGCACTCCACCACTCAGCTTCCTCTCCCTCTTCCCGCTGCTAAAATATGTTAGCTGTGCTTTCACTGCATTTTCGTGCTGTCAAAATTGGTAGCCCTTACATTCTCTTGGGTAACCATGGATGAATTTTCTTTGTCAAAATGCTAGTCCTAACACAGAAATTCAATAAACACCACGATAGCGTCAGCTCAGACAGCATATTACTTCCGTGCCTCCTGGCGTTTCCAGTTGCCTTTTCTCCCTTCTTCCTCCTCTGGTCCTGCCCCTACCTCCTGGCAGAGGCGGCCGCAGCCAGCAGCAGAGCTCGGCAACGTTTCTGGGTTGAGTCTCTTGCCTGCAGCATCCGTCTGGATTGAGTCTCTTGCCTGCAGCGTCCGACATCTTTTCCTTTTTTGGTTTACCCCTTCATTTTTCCAGAGTGTATCCTCCAGTAACTTTCTAGAAACAGATGTATGGCAGATACGCTTTCTGTTTGAAGTGACTTCCTTTGCTCAGAGGCCTGAGCGTCTGGGTTCCTTTGCTCGCAGGCCTGAGCGTCTGGGTTCCTTTGCTCACAGGCCTGAGCGTCTGGGTTTCTTTGCTCGGAGGCCTGGAAGTCTGAGTTTTCTTTGTTCGCAGGCCTGAGCGTCTGGGTTTCCTTGCTCAGAAGCCTGAGCGTCTGGGTCAGAATCACATGTAGAAAGCTGCTTCCACCTAGCCCACTCTACTTTCTTTCAGCTTCAAGTGATGGTTCCCGAGACGACTGCTGCATTTCTCTTTCCTGCTTCTTTGCAGATAACTTCCTTCTAAAAGCTACAGGATATGCTTCTTGCGACCTGACTATCCCGTGAGGCATTTGGTTGTGAGTATCTCTTCATTCTCCCCACTCGTCGCAGCCTTGGAGAGTCAGGCATGAGAGTCAGTCCCCTGCGCAGGGGAACTCTCCTGCGCCACTCTTTCCCGAATTCCTCTCTTAAGAACTCTTTCCTCCCTCTTCCTGTGACTCCAGTCGCTGGGTGTTGGTTCTCCAGTGCAGTTCCCATACAGCCTCTGGCTTTTCTGTCGTGCTTTCTGTCTGTCCTTCTTTACGTGTTTTCTGGGAGATTTCCTCACACTTCATCTTCTAGCTCTTCACTGACTTTATTTTTACTTTCAGAAATTACCTTTATAATTTTCAAGAGCTCTTTAATCCTTTTCCTTTTGCTCTTATTCCTTTTCCATAGTAAGTGTTAGTTGCCTGGTCGTGCCTGACTCTTTGCGACCTCATGGACTGCAGCCCACCAGGCTCTTCTGTTCGTGAGATTTTCCAGGCGAGGATACTGGAGTAAGTTGCCATTTCCTTCTCCAGGGCATCTTCCCAACCCAGGAATTGAACCCGGGTCTCCTGCACTGCAGGTCGAATCTTTACCGACTGAGCTACAAGGGACGTCCTTTTCCATAATACTACATTTTAATTTTTAAATGTTACCTCTTCTCAAGATATTGGAAGTTATTCACTTTTTTAATGTTCACTCAGATCACAGAGGCCTCAGCCACAGCTGAGTTGGGCCAGGCCTGTGGGGGAGGTCCCATGCCCCCCACGCACCTCAGTTACCCCAGACAGGAAGGTGCTGCCACCACACGCCCGAGATAGGAAGGCGCCCCCACGACATGCCCAAGACAGGAGGGCGCCCCGCCCACACGCCCCAGACAGGTGCCTCTACTTAGTGTCCAGATGGAGGCAGAAAAAGTGCCTCCGCCCCTCCCACTCTCTGACAGCCTGGCCAGTAAAGACGGTCACGGCCAGCCAAAAGGAAGCCCTCTGCACTTCAGACCCCCAGCTCCGCCAATGACTCCAGTCACTGCCCACCCTCCTGACACCCCTTTTCCATATAAAAGCAAGCTCCCCTCCTTGTTCTCTGGATTTTCTGTCGTCCACCAAAGCTTGCATTTACCTAAGTGCAGTTCTTCTGCTGTTCCCTGAGAGAACCTGGCTTTCCTGGGAGATGGCTGGCCATTATTTCCTTATGGCACTCTCATCCTAAGCAATTTTCCTTATTTCTTCCTGTTGGTGTTCTCTTTAAAGCTGAAACCTTTTCAAAACTCTGAGAAACCTCAGTTTATGCGTGATGAACGTGGCTTATTTGCTGACGGGCACAGCTTTACAGTGGTCAGCGGACACCAGCATCTGGCGGGGAACCCCAGGAAGACTTCCGAGAAGAACTCCAAGACCCTGCCTGGTGTTAGAGTCCCGCCGGGCAGCTGGGTGCTCTGTGTGCTACCCTTGCACCTTGTCTGTCTCCCCACACGGGCACCTGGGCTGGCCGCCCCTCATCTTCCCTGAGCCCGTGGCCCCAACTAAGGCACCTCACTCTGCAGTGAGCCCAGGGTGCGGCGTCTGGAAATCTTCCTCAAGCAAAGTCTTGGATCCGGCCCTGCACTACGAGCCTAACCATGCTGCCACAATGGGTGACTTCCTGACTGGGGGTCCGGGAACGCCGCTTTTGGGAAATAAACTCAGGGAATAAGTTGAAAACAGTCTTTACAGCAGAAATACTCATGATAGCAAAGAAGGAGGACTTGAGTCCCCAACTGCCTATGAGCTGGAGGCAGCCTGGGGCCCAGGGCCACAGACGAGGCTTCGAGGAAGCGTCCGGACGGCACGGGGGCCCTGGAGAGCCGGCTGCCGGCAGCACTCAGGTAGAGAGGAGCCAGCTTGGGGGTGGGGGGCATTTTCCTTTCACTGTAATCACCATTTAGGTACTTCTGAATTTACTTGGCCTCCTAAGTCACCGGCTCAAAACCACTTTAAACAAAGCTTCCTCTCTGGAGCCGTGGGCTGAGCCGTGAGACTGTTTCCACATCTCTGCCCCCAGGATGCTGCTGAGAACGGCTTCCCAGGGCCCCCGGATGAGGTGTCGCCCGGGCAGACCCGGGGCTGGGAGGGGTGGGGTGGCTGGGGCCTGTCTGGTGGGGGCTGAGCCCAGGTGGAGATGCCTCATCACGGGGGCACGGGTCAGGCCCGGGGTGACTCACGGACTGAAGGTCCGGAGGTACTTGATGCCCATCTGGATGGCCTTCTGTGAGCAGGCCATGGTGGCCTTGTGGTCCCGGGCCACGTAGGTGAAGTGCGCCAGCCGCATCAGGGTCTGCAGCTCCGCCAGGAGGTCGGGCCAGGCGCACTCTGAGGCCATCTTCACCAGCTGCCGCGCAGAGGAGGCGGCGTCTGTCAGTGGGGGATGTCTCTGCTGCCAGCCACGCGGGCTGCCCCCCCCGGGGCCATTGGCCACTTGGTCTTGGCTGAGCCACCCATGAGGGTGAGGCACTAGCTGCCAGCCTCGGCCAAGCCCGGGTGGGTTGGCAGCGCGGGGACCAGTGTCCCAGGGGCCACACTGCCTTCCTGCCACACGGGCGGCCCTGCCCTGCGCGGAGCGTGGAGGAGCACAGACGCAGCCCTCGGGAGGCCAGCCTCGGAGGCGCTGAGGAAAGCTCCGGAGGCGGCTGAGTGCTGTGCTGAAGACACGGGGGGCTCCGGCTACAGGGCTCGGCCCTCGACCGTGGTCCTTGTCTCAACAACAGGATTCAAATAAGCACCCCGAGTCGGGTAGGTTTGTCAGGGCACAGCCCCTGGATATGCCCACCAGACACCTAGTGACACCAACCTGGGCTACGGGGGAGGAAGGTGACAGCTGGAGGGAAGGGACACCCGTGAGGGGAAGTGACACCTGTGGGGGAGGGGACACCTGTGAGGAGAAGTGACACCTGTGAGGGGAAGTGACACCTGTGAGAGGAGGGGACACCTGTGGGGGAGGGGACACCTGTAAGGGGAAGTGACACCTGTGAGGGGAGGGGACATCTGTGAGGGAGGGGACACCTGTAGGATATGAGGGGACATCTGTGGGAAGTCTGTCAGTGGGGGATGTCTCTGCTGCCAGCCACGCGGGCTGCCCTCCCCCGGGGCCATTGGCCACTTGGTCTTGGCTGAGCCACCCATGAGGGTGAGGCACTAGCTGCCAGCCTCGGCCAAGCCCGGGTGGGTTGGCAGCGCGGGGACCAGTGTCCCAGGGGCCACACTGCCTTCCTGCCACACGGGCGGCCCTGCCCTGCGCGGAGCGTGGAGGAGCACAGACGCAGCCCTCGGGAGGCCAGCCTCGGAGGCGCTGAGGAAAGCTCCGGAGGCGGCTGAGTGCTGTGCTGAAGACACGGGGGGCTCCGGCTACAGGGCTCGGCCCTCGACCGTGGTCCTTGTCTCAACAACAGGATTCAAATAAGCACCCCGAGTCGGGTAGGTTTGTCAGGGCACAGCCCCTGGATATGCCCACCAGACACCTAGTGACACCAACCTGGGCTACGGGGGAGGAAGGTGACAGCTGGAGGGAAGGGACACCCGTGAGGGGAAGTGACACCTGTGAGGAGGTGACACCTCTAGGGTGGGGGGACACCTACCTGGGCTAAGGGGGGCACAGTGAAGTCCATGAGGCCCAGCCCGTTGCAGGAGTACATCTCCAGAGCGACAAGAACTCTGGTCATGCAGTTGATGTCCTCGTTGGTGCTCTGATGGGAGGAAGTCACAGAGGCCGTGAGGCCCGGGGCTGGAGAACCTGGAATACTTGGGACGTGAGCCGTGTGACACCGCGGCTCTTCAGCGACAATAGGCGCGATTACTGGGAAAGTCTGTCTCCAAGAGGCTGTAGTCGCTAAGTTGTGCCAGACTCTTGTGACCCCGAGCCTGCCAGGCTCCTCTGTCCGTGGGATTCTCCAGGCCAGAATACTGGAGTGGGTTGCCATTTCCTCCTCCAGGGGATCTTCCCAACCCAGGAATCAAACACAGGTCTCCTGCACTGCAGGCGGATTCTTTACCGACTGAGCTACGAGGGAAGCCACCTTGTGGCTCGGCTGATAAAGAATCCGCCTGCAACGTGGGAAACCTGGGTTCCATCTCTGGGTTGGGAAGATCCCCTGGAGAAGGGAACGGCTACCCACTCCAGTATTCTGGCCTGGAGAATTCCATGTAATGTATAGTCCCGGGGTCGCAAAAAGTCGGATATGACTGAGCGACTTTGCTTTCCCTTCCTTCCTTCTTGTCTCCAAGTTATCTTTTCATGAGAAACGGGAGCAGGCACTACAGCCCCTAAGGTAGTCGGGCAGCTAGCTGACCCAGCCAGACGTGGGGGGCAACTGGCCAGGCACAGCGGGTGGCCCTGTGCCTGTGGGCCACCCCCTTGAACCGGGTCCGATCCATGCTCGCTCCTGCCGAGCTTAGACGCCCCTCCTTGAGGGCCACACTCTTGCCAGCCTCACTTCCCACCTGAACCAGTGTGTCCTGGTCCAGCTGGGCCGATGGACCCTCCCGTGGGCTCCATCCGCGTCCCAGCCCTGTCTGCTGGGTCCCCAGCTGCTCCCCACCCCTCACTCCCGTGGTCTTCAGCTCACGGCTCAGGGGCTGCAGGGTCCTGCCAAGGGGGTGGCCCCTCTGGCCTGGAGGCGCCTCCAGATAAGCCAAAGTGAGGTGTCACAGCGGGTGGACAGTGCCCCAGGAGCCCCGTACTCTTGGTGGACAGTTAGAACCATGGCCATCGGCTGGAGGGAGGAGGGGAGGATGCGTCCAGGCAGCTGGAGAAAGCCTTCTGCCCCATCCCTAGGGGTGGCAGCCACAGCCAGGACAGAGCCTCTGGCTGGGAAGCCTCCCAGCATAGCCCCGGCCCCAGCACGGCCCCGCCCCCAGGCCGCTGGCAGCACCTGCTCCTCCGTGCCCAGCCGTGGCCCAATCTGCTGCTGCAGGAGCTGCTTGCCCTTCACCCACGTTGCAATGAGCTGCTGCCGGGCACTCACAGGCACCACCTCCTCATTGGTCAGGTTCAGGGCAAACTCGCAGATCTGAAATGGAGGGGCTCTTGTTCACAACACCTAAATCCAAACAGGGAACCCGTGCCAAGACGCCATCTGCAAAAACAAGTGGACCTGACTCTCGGTCCAGCCGGCAAAGTGGTCCACACAGGCGCAGTCCCGAGGCGACGAGCCCGGCCCCTGGTGTTGCCATCAGGTCCCACAGCACTGCTGGTCCCCACGGACTGCGACCCAGAGGCTGATGTTGGCTCTGGGGGCCGCATGGCGAGGACTGCACCCCCTGCTCTGCCTGCTGTGACTGAGGCCGTGGTTCCCTATCTGTCACTGGGGGTAGAAGCCCATCACCTGCCACAGGCTTGGCCCCTGCAGCCACCAGGCTGCGCACTCACCAGGGCTCCCATTGTGCTCCACGTTTTCTGAGGTTTCATTTTTCCCCTAAAGTGTAACATGAACACCTGTCTTTCGTGAACCGCTCAGGACCCTGCAGCTCAGAAACCCAGGGGGCTGACGGGCCCACCCCTGCTGTTCCTCTGCGCAGCCAGGCCGAGGACACCCGCTTCCTGGGCTAGCCTGGGAAGACCTTTCCCATCAGACCCCACAGCGGAGGGCATGGTTGATCCCAGACCCAGTCACCTGCCCTCCGTGGGCACGCTGGCCTGGCTCTTCCTGCCGCATACCCAGCACAGGACAGTCATGCCTGTGCCCTGCGCTCCTGGACGGTCTGGAAGCCATCGGACAGGCACCAGCAAGGGCAACCCAGGCTCACGCCTCCCTGTCTGGTGGGATCCCTGGAGCCTTACAAGTCGCTCCCTTTTGCCCTCTGCCTGAGCCTTCACCCACTCCGTCCAGCTCTGCCATCCCTTTCAGATAGTGTAGCCGGCCCGGCTTGCCCAGGGCCCAGGCGCCCCCACAGCCTGACATGGCAGCTCCTTTGTCCTTTCTCCCCGTCCTGTGTCATGGCCGGGCCTGCAGCAGGGGGCAGAGGTGGTCTTTGTATCCCCACAGGAGGTGCTGCTCTGGGTCCAGACTCAGAGCAGCCACGGGAACTCAGTCTCCTTCATGTGGACTCGGGCGGGGTGGTGGTCACCCGGTGTTGGTCAGTGCCATCAACACCCATCCTCCTTGGCAGGGATGGCTACCCCAGTCCCCGCCACTGGGAGCTAAAGTTAGGGGATAAGCACGCCCGCCCCGGTCGCTGTGGGACGATGGTGTCCGGGGTCTGCTTTTGTGTATCCCCCCAACCCCGGTCGCTGTGGGGACCGACTGTGTCCGGGTCCGCATTTTGTGTATCCCCCCCACCCCGGTCGCTGTGGAACCGATGGTGTCCGGGGTCCGCATTTTGTGTTCGGTTCTGCACTGTCCTGCTCTGACCAGCACTGGCCCTGTTCTCCAGCTTCACATCATATTTTTCTGCAGGCTGGGCCATGCAGGGATGTCTCTGATCCTACAGAGTTCTCATTTTTAGAGAAAGCACGGCCCGCCCAGCCCTCCACCCCCCTGTCTCTTAT
>SJXQ01001887.1:364063-409210 GCA_006408695.1 Aepyceros melampus | reverse complement strand
AGAGGCTCCCGCCCGCCCCTCGGGGCCCGCCCCGGGAGCAGCGCCCGGCCCTCGGGGCCCACCGGGCCGCCCGCCCTGGGAGCAGCGCCCGGCCCGGGAGCAGCACCCGCGGCACCTGCTCGATGGCCATGGAGGCCCTGTCCTCGTCGCGCACGGGCGCCTGGTACAGCGTGGTGCACAGCTGCAGGCGGTTGAGGGCCCTCCTGATCTTGTCCTGGTAGAGGCCCAGGCCGTCCAGCTGCGCAGCCTTCCTCAGGTGCTCCATGGCAGGCTCCAGCCGGTCTGCGTCCTCCTCAATGTGCGCCATCTCCACGTGCACCTGGCAGCGCAGCTGCACTGCGAGGCTGCGGGGAGATAGCGTCAGGGCGGGGGTTGGCGGGGGAGACGGCGTCACGGCGGGCGGCGCTGCGAGGCTGCGGGCTGACGGCATCACGGTGGGTGGCACCGCGGGGCTCCTGGCGCCCGCTTGCTGACCCTGCCTGCCGCCTGCCTTTCTGCCAGGACCCACACGAGGGACGAAGAGGAAGGCACTGTGGACCCCGGGAGGTCTCAGAGACCACTGGTGCACCGCGAGGCTGGGGGCAGACAGCATCCCGGGTGGGCCGGCACCGCGGGCAGTCGCAGCGGCACGAGCTAGTGAGCTAGTGCAGCCAGAGGCCGAGGCTGTATACGGTCCCCCTGCTTCTTTAACTTCTATGCAGAGCACATCATGAGAAACGTGGGGCTGGAGGGAGCACAAGCTGGAATCAAGATTGCCAGGAGAAATATCAATAACCTCAGATGACACCACCCTTATGGCAGAAAGCGAAGAGGAACTAAAGAGCCTCTTGATGAAAGAGAAAGAGGAGAGTGGAAAAACTTGGCTTAAAACTCAACACTGAGAAAATGAAGATCATGACATCTGGTCCCATCACTTCATGGCAAATAGATGGGGAAACAGTAGAAACAGTGTCAGACTTTATTTTGGGAGCTTCAAAATCACTGCAGATGGTGATTGCAGCCATGAAATTAAAAGACACTCCTGGAAGGAAAGTTACGACCAACCTAAACAGCATATTCAAAAGCAGAGACATTACTTTGCCAACGAATGTCCATCTAGTCAAGGCTATGGTTTTTCCAGTAGTCATCTATGGATGTGAGAGTTGGACTGTAAAGAAAGCTGAGTGCTAAAGAATTGATGCTTTTGAACTGTGGTGTTGGAGAAGACTCTTGAGAGTCCCTTGGACTGCAAGGAGATCCAACCAGTCCATCCTAAAGGAGATCAGTCCTGTGTGTTCATTGGAAAGACTGATGCTGAAGCTGAAGCTCTAATACTTTGGCCACCTGATGAGAAAAACTGACTCATTGGAAAAGACCCTGATGCTGGGAAAGATTGAAGGCAGGAGGAGAAGGGGCTGACAGAGGATGAGATGGTTGGATAGCATCACCGACTCAATGGACATGAGTTTGAGCAAGTCCTGGGCGTTGGTGATGGACAGGGAAGCCTGGCGTGCTGCAGTCCATGGGGTTGCAAAGAGTCAGACACGACTGAGTGGCTGAACTGTGCTGAGACCCAGGCTTTGCCTCGGAGGGCGGGCCCTCTCTGCTCCGCTCTGAGTCTCTCCATCTCATCCGCCGTGACACACACATCCTGGCTCAGAACAGCCATGGGTCCGTGGGCTGTGGGCCCTGCCTGGCCTTTGTTCCTGCTGTGTCCCTGCTGGAGCCGCCCGTGTCTAAAACAACAACCACAGTCTACCCAAAGCCTTTGCATCGGCAGCACCCGCAGCCCCGGCACGGCCTCTGTCCTGCACAGGAGCATCAACAAGGCCGATAACTTGGATCTAGTGAAAGTTTGATGGGACCCACGTGCCGACCTTCCTCCAAAATGAGGTGAGAGCATCACAGGCTAGGCCTGTAGCCTCGGGGACGAGGAGGCAGAAGTCAGCGCACCTGGGAGTCGTGGACAGGATAGGGCACCCGGTTGAGGCCAAGGGTTAGGTCTGAGCCCCTGTCAGGGAACTGGGTCCACAGTCTCTGCCTGGAAGTCTGGATGGTAGCCAGCACAGGTTCCTTCCCTCTGGGGAGGGAGAGAGGAGGCCTGCAGAAGGGAGCTGGCCCAGGGCCACGGGGTGTGCTCAGGGCAGCCTGACCCTGAATCCACACTGTGAGACTCATCCCTGGCTGAACCACCGAAGAGCCAGCTGAGGCAAGCCGACTGAGAGTCCCTTGGACAGCAAGGAGATCAAGCCAGTCCATCCTAAAGGAAATCAACTCTGATACTCACTGAAGGACTGATGATGAAGCTGAAGCTCCAGTATTTTGGCCAGCTGATGTGAAGAGCCAACTTATTGGGAAAAAACCCTGATGCTGGGAAAGACCGAGGACAGGAGGAGAAGGGGACGACCCAGGATGAGATGGTTGGATGGCACCATCAACTCAATGGACACGAGTTTGAGCAAGCTGCGGGAAATGGTGAAGGACAGGGAAGCCTGGCGTGCTGCAGTCCATGGGGCCACAAGGAGTCTGACAAGACAGTGACTCGACAGCAACACAGCAGGACAGTCCTTCCAGGAACACACTAGCCGACCACTGGCGCAAGGAGGCCACAGGGATGAGGGTGAGCAGAGAGCAGATTCAGACGCGAGAACCCAGCCCTACCAGAACAGGACGGGCGGGGCCAGACGAAGCGGACTCGGAGGGAGTAGCTTTCAGAGTCACTCTGCTTCCAGCGGTGATCGGGTCTCTGCCACACATAAAGCTGGACCAAACAGCCCCAGGCCTGGGCAGCACAAGCCTGGGGCCCTGGAGCAGGAAACAGGAAGGAGCTCATGCTTGCGGCCTCCTGGGGACAGTGTCCTGAGGCACCTCGGGCAGAGTGCGGCCCGGAACCAGGGCGGAGTGGACCAACGGAGCCGGGGCAGAGGAGTCCAGAGGGGCCTCTGCTCGGGGCTGGAGAAGTGGAACTGGACCCGGAACCAGACCAGCCGCTGCCGGCCTGCCCGCCAGAGAGGAGAGAGCTGGGTGTGCTATCTCACCCAATGTCAGCTGAGACTGCACGAGGCTTCTCCCCAGGAGTGTGGGCCCGGAAGAGCACTCTTGACCCACCCAAAGAGAACGTACCGTCAGAGCCTGCAGAGGACACGGTGCAGGCTGGAAGATATCATGACCTTCCAGAGACACAGCCGAGGAAACACGAGCCACCTCTCAGCCAGTAACTGAAGTGCCCACGAAAGCAAGCAAAAATCATCACTTTCCTAAGAAGATCACATGGTCCACAGACTCCACGGTGCAGCAACCACAACGTTCAGTACACGATAAACGCCGCAGGACATGCCAGGAAACGGGAAAAGGCGACCCACAGTCAGGATGCAAGACGGGCCAGATGCTGGGCTTGGCAGTGAATCCTTAATGCAGACATTACAGCACAAAAATAAGCACGTACAAAACGTTGAAGGAAAACATTGCTAATGAGAGAACAGACAGGGAATCTCAGCAGAGAATAAAAGGAAATATTACAGCAAAAAATCTCTAATAACTGAAATGAAAAAATTCTTGCTGGAGCCTAACAGCAGATTGGAGAGCAGAAAAATAGTGAACCTGAAGTCAGATCAGTAGAAATTATCCCACCAGAAGGATGTATTGAAAAAGATTTTTAAAAAATGAACAGAGCCAAGACTTCCCAGGCAGTCCAGTGGCTGAGACTTCACCTTCCAAAGTGGGAGGTGTGGGTTTGATCTCTGGTTGAGGAGCTAAGAATCCAACAAGCCTGACGGCCGAAAAGCCACAACACAAAGCAGAAACATTACTGTGACAAATTCAAAAGGTTCCTAACAATGGTCCACGTGAAAAAATCCTCAGAAGAAAATGAATGGAGCCTTAGAGACCAGTCAACAAAGGGCCGTCTAGTCAAGGCTATGTTTTTCCTGTGGTCATGTATGGATGTGAGAGTTGGACTGTGAAGAAGGCTGAGCGCCGAAGAATTGATGCTTTTGAACTGTGGTGTTGGAGAAGACTCTTGAGAGTCCCTTGGACTGCAAGGAGATCCAACCAGTCCATTCTGAGGGAGATCAGCCCTGGGATTTCTTTGGAAGGAATGATGCTAAAACTGAAGCTCCAGTACTTTGGCCACCTTATGCGAAGAGTTGACTCATTGGAAAAGACCCTGATGCTGGGAGGAATTGGGGGCAGGAGGAGAAGGGGATGACCGAGGATGAGATGGCTGGATGGCATCATGGACTCGATGGGCGTGAGTTTGAATGAACTCCGGGAGTTGGTGATGGACAGGGAGGCCTGGCATGCTGCAATTCATGGGGTCGCAAAGAGACACGACTGAGCAACTGAACTGAAATGAACTGAAGACAGTATTCAATGTTGTAACTCATACTCCCCCAAAAGAGCAAGAATGAGGCAGAACTATACTTAAAAAATTAATAGCCAGTAAATTCCCAAATTTGATGAAAATGTCATCTTACATATTTGAGTATATCAGCAAACCCCAAGAAAGACTTTTTTTTTTTAAGTCTCTAAGGAATCAGTTCCATTCAGTCCCTCAGTTGTGTCCGACTCTTTGCGACTGACTCACGGACTGCAGCACGCCAGGCCTCCCTGTCCATCACCAACTCCCGGAGCTTGCTCAAATGCATGTGCATCGAGTCAGTGATACCATCCAACCATCTCATCCTCTGTTGTCCCCTTCTCCTCCCGCCTTCAGTCTTTCCCAGCATCAGGGTCTTTTCAAATGAATCAGTTTTTCACATCAGGTGGCCAAAGTATTAGAATTTCAGCTTTAGCATCAGTCCTTCCAGTGAATATTCAGGACTGATCTCCTTCAGAATGGACTGGGTGGATCTCCTTGCAGTCCAAGGGACTCTCAAGAGTCTTCTCCAATACCACAGTTCCGGAGCATCAGTTCTTTGGTGCTCAGCCTTCTTCATAGGCCAACTCTCACGTCCATACATGCTGCTGCTGCTGCTAAGTCGCTTCAGTTGTATCCAACTCTCTGTGCAACCCCATAGATGGCAGCCCACCAGGCTCCTCCGCCCATGGGATTTTCCAGGCAAGAACACTGGAGAGGGTTGCCATTGCCTTCTCCACATCCATACTTGACTACTGGAAAAACTATAGCTTTGACCAGACAGACCTTTGTCAGTCTAATATGCAAAATGCAGAAAGCAAAAGCTAAGAGATACAACTCTGAGAACAGAAAGTGGGGGAGACACCTTAAACTCTCTGTGCAACCCCATAGATGGCAGCCCACCAGGCTCCTCCGCCCATGGGATTTTCCAGGCAAGAACACTGGAGAGGGTTGCCATTGCCTTCTCCACATCCATACTTGACTACTGGAAAAACTATAGCTTTGACCAGACAGACCTTTGTCAGTCTAATATGCAAAATGCAGAAAGCAAAAGCTAAGAGATACAACTCTGAGAACAGAAAGTGGGGGAGACACCTTACCACACAGGAGAACCATGCTTAAAATAACTCCTGGTTTTTATCAGAAACCATGAAGGCCAGAATAAAATAAAAGAGCCTCTTCAAAGTATTTAAAGAGAAAAAGCCTGCAAACCCAGAACCCGACAACTGGTGAAAATAACCTTCAGTGGTGATGCTCAGGGAAAGCCATTTTCAGGTCAACAACAGCCCAGAGAATTCCTCACCAGCTACGCGTTACAAGAGGAAATAAGGGAAGCTGCTCAGGCTGAAATACCCGCAGGCAGAAACCTGGATCTGAGCATAAGCAGGAAGGGAGAGCCTGCGGGATCGCAGAGGAAGTGGCAAATATAGGAGAATATTGGGTGTTTTTCGGCAATTTTTTAAAAAAACACCACCAGCAGCTGCTAAGAGCAATACAGCACTGTAGAAGACAAGGCCGCGCCCGCACAGCGGGGTGGCCGCGGGCAGGCAGAGAGGCTCCCCTTGCCGCACGGGAAGCGCTGACCCCCCACTGACCCAGCTAAGGGGGACGTGCGCTGCTAGCCCTCCAGCGACGCCCCTCCCGCCCAGGGGTCCCGGGGACCAACAGCCAACCGAGGAAACACGCCGAACCTCAGGAGCCTCCGAGGCGGCGGGAGAGAGCGGCCGCGGAGCGAGGGGCAGGCGGACACGAGCAGCGGGCATGCTGAGCCCGAGGCGGCCCCACAACCCAGTCACCCGCACAGCGGGGTGGCCGCGGGCAGGCAGAGAGGCTCCCCTTGCCGCACGGGAAGCGCTGACCCCCCACTGACCCAGCTAAGGGGGACGTGCGCTGCTAGCCCTCCAGCGACGCCCCTCCCGCCCAGGGGTCCCGGGGACCAACAGCCAACCGAGGAAACACGCCGAACCTCAGGAGCCTCCGAGGCGGCAGGAGAGAGCGGCCGCGGAGCGAGGGGCAGGCGGACACGAGCGGCGGCCACGCTGAGCCCAAGGCGGCCCCACAACCCAGTCACAAGGCAGAGACCTCCCAACTCGACTTCAGAGGAAGCCTGAGCTACACGCTATCGACAAGAATGTTAACTTTAAATCAAAAGGCCCACAGCATGAGAGTCCAAAGGATGGAAAGGGAAACACCTCAGACGGGCCCAGGTAGTCTCCCTGGGTTCTGCCCACCATTTAAGGAAGAAAACACCAATATTGCACAAACCCCTTCAGAAAGCAAAGCAGAAAGAATCCTTCCCACCTTCCCAAATCATTTCATGAAGTCGGCATGACCTTCATGTCAGTTCCTGGCAAAGGCGTTAGAAAACAAGAAAATCACAGGCCAACATCCTCATGAATATACACGCAAAAACCCTTAAGCACACTGAAGGAACATCAAACCTGGTGATACAGAAAAGGTTGGCTCACTACTCAGAACCCAGTCAGCATAACTCACCACGTTAAAGAACAAAAGAGAAAAGTCAGAGCTCCTTTCAATAGTTAAAGAAGCGTTCAACAGCACTCCACACCTGCCTGTGGTTAAGAAACAGCACAGCAAGTGATCATTTACAATGCGTTCATTCTGTCGTATGCAATTACATCGCAATAAACTTAATCAGAAAAAGAACTGTCAGAGGAAAAAAAGGAGGGCAACTAGATATTATTTAAAACAAACAAATATGAAAATAAAAAGATATTTTTTGAAGAAGACGTCATTAAAACTTAAAAATACACGCTAAAGAGAGGAAGAAAGATTAGAGAATTTGCAAAATAAAAGAGTACTAACGGGCTGCATGAAATCTTCAGAATCTGGTGTGAGTCNCCGGCCACAGACCCATGCTGCGGAGGGGAAGGGGCCTTTGGCTCATCCCCCACCTCCCTGCATGACCCAGTGCCAGCCACCGTCCCTCAGCCTGGGGCCTTTCCCAGGCCCCTTCTAGCCCGGCCAGTGGGAGGGAGCTCTTGGTACACGTAGAGCTAAAGAGGAATTGGTGGAGGACGGTATTTCAGAATTAGTGAAAAGTTTTGATCAAACAATCTGCTTCTTTCCACCCTCCGAAACGGAGGGCTTGAGGCAGGCGAACCAGCCAGACTAGAGCCTGGAAGTGAGCATTCGAGCTCCACGTCCCTGGCAACCGTCTCCACCCAGCTGCTTGCCCGTAGCTTAGGTGCTGTCTGAAATCTTGCTTTGAACATCCTTCTTTCGCAGGGCTGGGTCCTAGACCCCTCTCCTTTTCTCACCCTGGATCAGCGTTGTTCAAGCAAAACATGACAGAAGCTACTAATCCCAGTCCCACATGTAATTCATTTTTTCAAGTACCACATTTTTTTTTTAAGTTCAAAGAAATTGGTACAATTCATTTTAATAATGTATTTTATTCAATTCACTATATCCAAAATAGTATCATTTCAACGTGCAACCCATATAAAAGTATCAGTGAGATAGTTTACATTGTCTTATACTCTTCTCGTTGTTTAGTCCCTAAGTCGTGTCCACCTCTCGCGACCCCATGGACTGTAGCCCACCAGGCTTCTCTGTCCAGGGATTCTCCAGACAAGAGCACTGGAGTGGGTTGCCATTTCCTTCTCCAGAGGATGTTCTTGACCCAGGGTTCAAACCCATGTCTCCTGCATTGGCAGGTGGATTTTTTATGGCTGAGCCATGAGGGAAGTGCTGTTTTTATTAGTATAGTAAATGCCGAAATTCAAATAAATTCGAAATTCAGTGGGTACTTTATACTCAGCACATCTAAATTCAGAGGAGGCACGTTTTAGTCATGTAAGAGCTGCAGGTGACTCGTGGTTACTGGGACAAGGTGACTCTAGACTCTTCCCAGAGCAGCACCCCATGTCCCTGGCTGTCATTACCCTGCCAACAAGCACATATTTTATCTCCAGCGCAGACCTCTCCTCCGAACGCCAGGCCCACGCACCGGTGCCCCACCCCTGCCCTCCTTCCCTCTTCCTGCATCCCCTCGGTCACCCACAACCCATCCCGAACACTGCAGTCACACGAATCTTCAGAAAGCACCGATCTGATGGTTGTCACGTCTCAGCTCAGCATCCTTCTTTTGCTCTGGGGATGAAGAAAATCTTTGGTGAGGCTCTGAAGGATCAGACACTTCCTCCCACCGACTGGCCTTTCCTCAGACTGGCCCTAGCCCGGGCTCCAGCCTCCGCAGCCTTTGAAGGGGTCAGTGCTGTCCCTCCTCGGGGACTTGGACCTCACTGCGCTCTGCTCAGACTGCTCTGCCTGACCACCCACCCCACCCCACCATCCCTAGGCTGCCTAAGTCCTGCTCATCATCAGACATCAAGGTGGTCTTCACTTCTTCAAGGAAGCTCTTCTGGAGGCCCTGCCGACTCTTATCTTCCCCACTGTGCCTCCTGCATAGGACCTGCTGTGGTACAACTGCACACGCGTGTGACTGTTTCCACCGATGCCCATCTTCCCCACTAGATGTTAAGGTCCATGAGGGAAGGAACGCTGTTTTGCCCACCCTTGTATTGTCAGCACCTTGCAGGCCAGGCACACCATAACGACTCAATAAACGTGTGTTGAAGAATCAACAAGTCTACTCTGTACTGGCTCGAGGAAGACAGGCTATTGCATTTTATTGCATTTTACTTTCCTGCACTTCCCAGATACAACATTTTTTGCAAAATGAAACGTTGTGGTCTGTGTGTGGGTTGGAAAAGAATTTCCAGACATGAGGCAGAATGAAAAGAAGAATAAAGTTTATGAGAATGGGGAGGGGAGAGTGGCTGCCAGCACAGCGGGCTGGCTTCCCAATGGACAGGGAGAGCTGACGCTGAACAGGGGTCCTTGATTCATTTTTATACCCTGGGTGTAAAGAGAGGGATAGGGGTCTTGCGGGTCATTTGCTGATTAGATGAGGCAGGTAT
The DNA here is from genome assembly GCA_006408695.1 of Aepyceros melampus. Classification (NCBI taxonomy): domain Eukaryota; kingdom Metazoa; phylum Chordata; class Mammalia; order Artiodactyla; family Bovidae; genus Aepyceros; species Aepyceros melampus. The sequence continues at coordinate 399,928 of SJXQ01001887.1, read as the reverse complement.
ATTGGGTCGGAGGGAAGAGTAAGGCAAATACCTTGTTCCTATATGAGGAAGGAGGGGAGACAGTTTATACTGGTCGGGAGGACCTGAATTCATTAATGGTTACAACACTGGGGGTGGAAGGGAAGGTGGATAAGGGTCTGGTTTTTCTGTTCCTGCATTCCAAGACCCTCCTTGGTTTCACCTGCTCTTTCGTCCTTGGGTCATGGCATGAAAGTTTGTGGCCACCCTGCATTGCCACATGCTGCTTAGCACTTTGTAGCCATAAAGTGTTTTTTAATTAAGGTAGGCACGGTTTTAATGATGTCATGATTTTGCATGCTTAACAGACCACAGTGGAGTGTACCCATCATTTTATTTGTGCTGGGAAACCAGACAATTCGGATGACTCACTTTTTGCCATACTCCCTTTACCGTGGTGGTCTGGAACAGAACCCGCAGGATCTCTGCGACAATAAAATGAGCTGACCCTCCCTCAGCCCTCTGCTGCACTGGATGTTAGCGTCATTTTTCAGATGGGGGCACTGGACACAGAGGGGTATACCGACTCACTCAAGGTCTCACAGCTAGTCAACAATGGAGCCACAATCTGAACCTGAGCAGTCTGGTTTCATAGTGCATATTCTTAACCATCACGTTGCACTAAATCATTCAATTTGCTTATCTATACATAGACAGAGACATGGTAATACCTCCCCTAAAGGGTGGTCAGGAGGGCCAGGGAGAAACAATTCAGTAAACAGAAAGTGCTGCAGTGAGCTTGGTTTCTTAAGGCAATGAGTCGGACGAATTGGTGTCTAAGGTCATTTTGAGCTCCGGAATCCTGATTTCTCTCCAAAAACAAAACAAACACAAACCCTTGAGGTGCAAAGGGGAAACATTGATCAACGGTGGGAGGTGGGTACAAAAGTCCTGCCTCGGTTCCCCCAAATACTCTCTGGATGGCCCTAGATTTCCAAAAGCTCAGTGAGGGCAAGACGGAAATCTGGTCCACAGCTGGGGGTCACTTATAAGGTTGTTCCCTTAGGTACTGAGAAGGCTGCAAACTGAGAAGGAGAAGATGCGATTGAGCCATCTGAAGCTATTTGCTCCAACAGGGTGACCTGGACGTGGGCGCTCTAGCTGAGTCCCGTCAGCAGAGGAAGAGATGGGAGAAAAGGGCAACGTCAGCTATCTTGGCCACTGGAGGGTTTCCTTCGTCCTGGTCAGAGGACAGTGTTGGTCATCTGTGTACCACCTTTGTGGCTCCAGGGATTGGTTTTGTGGAAGACAAGTTTTCCATGGGCCAGGGATGGTGGTGGGGGGCGGGGGGATGGTTGTTTTGGGGATGATTCAAGTGTATTACATTTACTGTGCACTTCATTTCTACTATGGTTACATCAGCTCCAGCTCAGATCATCAGGCATTAGATCCCAGAGGTTGAGGACCCCTGATCTAGGGGGTTCAGAGGATAGTCCTTCTAGACACTCCCCATGTCAGTGCTGCTGCTGCTGCTGCTGCTAAGTCGCGTCAGTCGTGTCCAACTCTGTGCAACCCCATAGACGGCAGCCCACCAGGCTCCGCCATGCTTGGGATTCTCCAGGCAAGAACCCTGGAGTGGGTTGCCATTGCCTTCTCCAATGCATGAGAGTGAAAAGTGAAGGTGAAGTCGTTTAGTCGTGTCCGACTCTTAGCGACCCTATGGACTGCAGCCCACCAGGCTCCTCATCCATGGGATTCTCCAGGCAAGAATACTGGAGTGGGGTGCCATCGCCTTCTCCACCCCATGTCAGTAGATGATAGTAAAAGGAATCACTTTTATGAATTGTGCCCAAAGCACTGATACGCATCGTGCACCATTTATTTCTTATGACAGGAGCCTTCTTATCCCTGTTTCTCACGTGAGGGAACAGGCCAGGTGGTGGTTTAGCGGCTCAATCATCTCTGACTCTTTTGTGACCCTAAGGCCTCCAGGCTCCTCTGTCCATGGGATTCTCCAGGCAAGAATACTGGAGTGGGTTGCCATTTCCTTCTCCAGGGGATCTTCCCGATCCAGGGATCGAATTTGGATCCTGCATTGCAGGCGGATTCTTTACCAAGTGTGTAGACCTAAGTTCCCTGAGGTCATACACGTAATACTCAGAGTCAGAATTCAGACCCAAGCGCCCTAACTCCCAGGCTGACCTAAAGGGAACCAGCAGATGACTGGTTGGGCAGGTGACTCATCAGAAACAGCAATGACCTGAGTTGTGCCCATTGGTACTGTCCGTAGGCAGGCAACCAAAGGACCAGCCTATCCCCCTGAAGCTGTAGAAGCAGAATCCACAGGGCTCTGCACAGCATTGCCAGGGACACCTTCCACACTCTTGACTAGCTGGTGGGGTAGGACCATCACCCTCCTTGGGCTTTTCTTGCCTTTTCTTCTTGCTCCCCGGGGTCCAGCGTGCACCCATGGTCAATGTGGGCTGTCCACTCTGATGTCCGGGAAAGTGGCCATGGGATGCGAGTTGAAACCTCAGCATAGGTGATAGTCCCTGGAAGCCCCTATTTTTCTCTCCTCCCCAGAGACAGTTACTACTCAAGTAAACTCTAGATTTCAGTGGAGTCTTTTAATTTTGCTGTTAAGGGAAAGGCAGGGCATCCACTTTTATATTTTTGCTTTCTTCCCTAGAATTTCCAATTCCCAACCCCATTCTGCTATTATGAGTTTATGCAACTAGACCGATTTGTGTTCTTAAAAGAAACATTTTAATAATTAATAAAGCTTCCAGAGATAAAAGCTGCCTCCTGCACTAAATAATATAAATAACTAAAATATCCTGAGTGCGCCAGGCCTTCTTCTGAGCATATTTGACCCCAAGAACAGCTCCATGTGGAAGCTGCCATCGTCACCATTGCCATTTTACAGGTGAGGAAACTGAGGCACGGGGTGCATCACTTGTTCCAGGTCTCTGGCTGGTGAGTCCAGGGACCTGGTGCGTGTGCTGTGCTAAGTCGCCTCAGTCGTGTCAGACTCTCTGTGACCTTGTGAACTGTAGCCCACAGGCTCCTCTGTCCATGGGGTTCTCCAGGCAAGAATACTGGAGTGGGTTGCCATGCCCTCCTTCAGGGGATCTTCCCGACCCAGGGATCAAACCTGCCTCTCTCTTGTCTCTTGCATTGGCAGCTGGGTTCTTTACCACTAGCGCCACCTGGGAAACCTAAGGCTGGAACAAAAAATCAGTCTCTAGAGTCTATGTTTTTGCTGCGATTCTGGGGCTGACATCCTAGATGGAGGATGGGTAGGAAGGCCTGTCCAACTCTGTCCCTGAGCTCTTAATCCCTTTTTTCGTTTGTTTGTTTTTTTCTTTTCTTTATCTTAATCCCTTTTTAGCAAAGAAGGAACCGGAAAGTCTTGGGCAGCTCTGAGCCCTCTGAGAACAGAGGCTGTCCTGCCCCTCTGTGGGTCCCAACCCCCCAGCCAGTGCCACCCCCACAGGTGTGCAAGTCAAATGTGAGCCAGAAAAAACTCCAAATCAGAGACTCTTAGAATCCGAAGGAATTGCCTTTGCATTTCCCAACTAGTGTGAGCGCTGGATCCATCTGTTCTGTCCCATGTTCCCAAGCCAGGTCACTCCCCAGACAGCCTGGAGGGTCCATTCTCTGCTCCATCTGCGCCCACAGCCTCTCCCTGAGCGCATTTATTGGCCCCTGCACTGCCAACACAGAGACTCGTCAAACTTCTCTTCTGTGTGATGTCCCTTCCGATATTTGAGGAAGGCTTTCCCTCGCTCCCATCCTCGTCTGAAATAATGTCAGGAGCTCATCGCAAAGGTGATCACTGAGCTCCCGGATTCCTCGTTTCCTGCCCAAGGTTTACTTATGATGGAACTTACCATTTTAATCATTGCCTTTTCCAGAGTGGGATTTGAAGAGATAAAGGAGCCCTAAAGCCAAGATACTCGGAGGAAACGGAGAAACAGAAGGAGGTATTACATTTGCATTCTTGGAAAATGCTGGAATCAGATCCATGTGCTCACTCACCTTGCCCTGGACCCCAGAGCCCAAGGAGACCCCGTCTGCTCTGCTCCCGCCTGCCCCCTGCACCTTGTGCTCCCCCTCAAGGTCCTCCGTCGCTCTCCACCTGTGCCGTGTCTTCCACATCACAGAAGAAACCACCAGCTTGACCGTCCTCACCTCTCGGCACGCGGACCTGTCTACGCCCACCCCCGGTCCACGCTCCTCCTTTGGCTTGTCCTCTGGGCCTCGTCCCCTCCCTCCTCCTGAAATAATGCGGCTTCTGTCAGCCCTGCCTCCGCGGACACCCGCGGAACGCCGCTCCACTAGCCATGATGCCCACAGGACCACTGGCTCTTCCTTCCACCGCCAAGCTGCCTGAAAGCGCATTCCCCGCCTCCCAGCGCTCACTCCTCACCCCGAACATGCTGTCCTCGCGTTGCAGAACCTACAGCCACGTCTCCATCCTGAAGGTAACTCCCGAGGGCCTCTGGCTCGGTTGTGTCTCCCTGAGTTCCTGGGTCTTGCCCCCCTCTTGCCTGCTTCCCCTCCTGTCTCCTGAACTCAGATCTTCTCAGGGCTCATGAGTAAGAACTCCGTCCAGGCCCCTTTCACTTTAGCTCTCCTCCTGCCATGATTCCTGGGCTTCCCTGAGAGCTTAGCTGGTAAAGAATCCATCTGCAATGCAGCTGGGTTCGATCCCTGGGTGGGGAAGATCCCCTGGAGAAGGGAAAGGATACCCACTCCAGCAGTCCGGCCTGGAGAATTCTATGGACTGTATGGTCCATGGGTCGCAAGAGTGGGACACGACTGAGTGACTTTCACTTTCACTTTCCTGCCATGATCCCCAGCTTTACAGTGACCTGCACCCCCTTTCCAATGACACTGGGTCTGTAACTAGAGCTTTGATCTCTCTCCTGAGAGTGAAGCAGCGGACCAAGCCTTGGAGGCAGCATCGTCAGAGGGCACACCCAGCCCCACCCCTCCCAGGGTCTCTGTTCCCAGATGACGCCACCACTATTCACTTGCTCACTCAAGTTGGGAACCTGGGGTCCCACGGAGCTCCCCCTTTCCTCTCCTTTCCACCCCCAGCTCCACTGCCCACTAGATAGCAGAGTCTTTCTTCAAAACCTGTTCTCAAATTTGAACTTGCATTCAAATCACCTAGGGATCTATTCAGATTCAAACTTGGAATCAGCAGGGAGGCATGGCTTGCAACCAAGGCCCCTAGTCTCTGTCCCTCCCTTGCGCAGCAATTCAACGCGTCCACCCTGTGTACTGCCACCCAGACGAAGGCGGGGAACGTTTCCAGCATGGCAGCGGGCTACGTCTGACCTCCTTCCTAATGGTGCCTGCCCCTAAGGTCAACATTCTTCTGACCTCCATCCCCTTCGATAACTTGATCTGGGTTTAAACTTCATCTCGATGGAGTTAGACAACATAGACCCTTCTGTACGGGCCTTCCCTCCCCCACCATCGCACCTCTGAGACCCATCCATGCCGCTGCCTCTCTCAGGAGTCGCTTCCTTGCCATTACTGTGACTATATTCCATGGTGTAACTGTACAACGATTTACCCATCCTCACACTGATGTGCGCTCATGGCCAGTTGTTCAACTGTGTCTGACTCTTTTCAGCCTCACAGACTATAGCCCACCAGGCTCCTCTGTCCATGGGATTTCCCAGGCAAGAATACTGGAGTGGGTTGCCACGCCCTCCTCCAAGGGATGTTCCCAACCCAGGGATTGAACGCGTCTCCGGGTTCAATCCCTGGGTCGGGAAGATCCCCTGGAGAAGGGCATGGCAACCCACTCCAGTACTCTTGCCTGGAGAACCTCATGGAGGGAGGAGCCTGGTAGGCTACAGTCCATGGGGTCGCAAAGAGTCGGACATGACTGAGCGACTTCACTTTCTTTCTTTCTTTCTTTCTTTCCTGCGCTACAGGCAGATCCTTTACCAGTGAGCCACCCGAGAGGCCCCCTTATGCTGATGGACGCAAGCTATTTCTGCCTGGAAATAAAGCTGCTATGGACACAGCAGTCACATGTGCCCTTTCCATGGACAGAAGCACCGACAGGCGTCTGTGCTTGGTGAGGACCCAGGAGTGAAATGGTGTGATGGTCAGGCATGTGTGCATTTTGTTTGGCACAAGCACTTTTCCAAAGTGATTACACCGAGTTGTGTTCCCACCAGTGATGTTCCCACCAGTGGCTCCACATCCTTGCCCCCACTTGGCATCACTGATGGTTCCGCCCTTCCGGTGAGCAAGAAGTGCTTGCCTACTGTGGTTTCAATTTGCATTTCTGATGGCGAGAGAAAGCTGTGCATGCTGCTAAGTGTTTATCAGCCTTTAGAATATTCCTCTTACCTGCAGCGTCTGCTCAAGTTTTTCATCGGGTTGTGGCATTTTCCTCTCTGAGACTGTGGGCTCTTCCTCACTCTTGCCCTACTCCAGTTCCCTTGTGGGCGCTCCTTGCCCAGCTGTGACCCCCCTGGCCGGTCCAGCCTCCAGCCTGACCCTTCTCATCTGATCACTCACCGTGGTGTCTCCTAGAGGCTGTGGATAGTGCAACTTAAACCACAGAAATTGCTCGTCTATCAGATCTGGGGGCCAGGTGTCCAAATTTCTCCTCTTTATAAAAACACCAGCCATATTGGATTAGAACCCACCCTAACGACCTCACATTAACTTGTTCATCAGCAAAGACCATTTTTCTGTGTGGGACAGTCCTATGTCACACGCAGGGCTGAGTGACACTCCCAGGGTTCTGTCCACAGATGCTAGGTCAGGACTGCAACATTTTCTGGGGACACAGTTCAACTCCCAACACTCACTTTCCTCTGCTACTGAGAAGCTCAGCAGCTGTTTTCCTGTTTGCTGCCCAGGGAAGTAAAGTGCCCCTCAGGGTGATGGTGGTCAAGGCTGCCTCCCTGGCTTCCAGGCTCCTTGCCACACTCCCTCGCTATAGCCCCTCAGAGGACAGTGTCTGCACACCTCCCAACCCCGTGGTCATACTCGCTCACGCCCCCCTGCCCTTCTCTTCCCTCCCATTGTCCCATCCACCCGGCTGGGCACCAAGCAAACTTCCAGAACTCCTGAGTTGTCGGATCAATCAGTCTCACTCACACGGGGGTCAGGACCACTGTCATAAAAGCAAGCCCTGTGCCTGCTTGGGGCCACCCTCTCTCGCCCCACCACCCTCACCTGGGCACCATGGTGGGCACCGTGTCTGCTGTCTCGTGTCTTCCTTAGAACCCCCTGAGCTACAGGTTATGGGAAACATGAGCACAGGTAGGCAAGCAGCCCCAGTGCCACCTGGAGAGAAAGGCATCACCAGGGCCAGAGCTGGAGGCTTGTCTGTGTCACTACACAACCTGGGCATCTGCTAGTAGGGGACGCAGAGACCCCCTGAGGTTCTGAGAGACCCAGGTGAGTAAAGGGCGAACCCTGGGGACCCAGCAGTTTCTGGGGGGATGCGGGAGACAAGTCAGCGAAAGAACCAAGGAAGGATGGCTTTGAGGATTTGGGGGGCACGCAGTTACCAGAGCTGGACCAGAGGTCCCCATCCTCCCATCCCAGAGCCCGCACAGGGACGCCCAGGCTGCGTCAACAAGCCTTTGCTGAGTGATGAAGGAGGGAAGACGTCCACAGCCCGTGACAGTCCTGTCAAATCTCCAGATGACAAAATGGGGCCCCTACCTAAGTTAGGCCTTCCCTGGTGGCTCAGGCGGTAAAGAATCCACCTGCGATGCAGGAGACGTGGGTTCGATCCCTGTGTCGGGAAGATCCCCTAGAGGAGAGAAAGCAACCCACTCCAGTGTTCTGGCCTGGAGAATTCCACAGAGAGAGGAGCCTGGTGGGCTGCAGTCCATGGGGTCGCAAAGAGGCAGACACAACTGAGTGACTAACACAACACCCAGTTTAAAAGTCTTTTCAGCTTTTCCGTGTCCTTTTCCCCAGTTCTTGGCCTTGGCCATCCCTGGCTCCTCTCCTGACCTCATTCTCCACCCCAGAGCCAGCTCTGGTCCACGTGCCAATCCTCCGACCTCTGCCAGCAGAGACCCCTCTGCCCCCGGAGCCACATTCTCGGCTGAGACCCTCCGTCTGCCAACGAAGCCCATGTCAATCTTCAGGCCACGCTTACCCCCAGGTGGCCAGCGGTCTCTGTCTGGATTTCCAGCAGCCAGTCTCAGGCCAGAGGCCCCGACACGCCCAACTCAAAGCCCCGATGCTCCCCCGCTCACTGCCATCCCAGGTGCTGGCAGCTGCCTCCCTCCAGTGGATCGGTTGATGCGGCGCTCTCAACCCTTCTCTTTCCATCACTGTGTGCACGAGATTTGTCAGCCAATCCTACCAACTCCGCCTTCAAAACACAACCAGAATCCAGCCACGTTTTATCACGCCACCCCAGCCCACTCTCGCGGAGGCTGACATCATTTCTCATCAGAGGCCCTGACCAGCCTCCTAACTGGTCCCCCTGCGTACTTGCTGGTCTACCCAACATATGCTTGCAAGCCATACGGCAAGCAGCCGGGATGCTTCTGGTAAAATGTAGGTCAGACCATGTCTCACATCTCTGCTCAAAACCCTCCAGCGGTTTCCCTGCTCAGAGTAAAAGCCAGAGCCGCCCCTGCCTCCCCTCCCAGAGCCCCTGCTACCCCTGCGTCCTCTCCCGCTGTGCTGCTCCGGCCCTGCAGGCCGCACCGCTGCCTCAGGGCCCTTGCACCTGCCCGGCCGCCTCGCGCTTCACAGCCCCTGCTGGCTCAGCCCTCGCTGTCTTCTGACCGCTGCTCGAAAGTTCCCTTCTCGGTGAGGTCTTTGTGTGGTTTGCAGAGGCTCCCGTAACAAAGTCCCACATGCTGAGTGGCTTAGGGGACAGAAATGGACTGTCTCGTGGATCTGGAGGCTACAAGTCCCAGACCAAGGTGTTGGCCAGGCGGGTTTCCTCCGAGACTTTCCTCCTGGGCTTGGAGATGGTCGTCTTCTCCCCGTGTCCCCCCATGAACTTCCTCGTGGGCATCTGTGTCCCCGTCTTTTCTTCCTACAAGGACACCAGCCAGCTTGGTTCAGGGCCCACACTCACAATCTCATTTTGACTTAACCAACTCATTAAAGACCTGGTGTCTAAACACAGTCACACTCAGAAGTGCTGGCAAGTTAGGACTTCAGTATGGACTGGGGGGACATACCTCAAGCCCATAAAACTCTTCCTGATCATGTTCCCTGAAGCCTCATCCCCTTGACCTGTTCCCTTCTTTTTCCCCTTTCCTGTGTATATTTCCTGGTCGCTACCTGTCACACTGTGAGTTTCAGTTCTGTATTTTGCTTCTCTTGTGTCTTCTCACTTGAATGTCAGCCCCGTGAGGGCAGGGTTGGGTCTGTGGTGGTCAGCGCGTTATTCCCAGGGCCTCTAACTGAGCCCAGGACCCAGCAGATACTCCGCTAATACAGCATCACTCACATATATAATTCATATGTGTTTAATGAATTGATTAAAGCCACAACTATTTTTAAAAGACCTCCAGAACACCCTGGTGCTCATATTTCTTTCACTGAACACTTTTATTAAAGATCACGTAACAAGCTTGAAAATGGACTCACCATCTCAACCACGTGCACTCGTGGTGAGCGCCAGGCTTCGCTCAGCTGTTAGTGGACTGTTTCTCCCCCAGTGCCTTCTTCTCAATCCAACTGCAAAAGGCCTTTTCGTTTCTTAATCTCCTTTTGGCACCAGAAGGCGTGTAATTTTTTTCCCTCCTGCCCTTCTGTTTGGTATTTAACAACACACCCTGAGAAGCATAAATGTAGCCTTCTTTTTCCCCCTCCAGTGAAATTTTCTGTAATTGTGGCCTGGTTTAAGAAGACTCAATACATAAAAATTTGAAAATGCCAAAAACATCAAATAAAGGACGGAGGCAAAAGAAAAGAGTGATTGCTGCATAACGGATCTTAAAAAAAAAAATTCTTGTTTTCTTTTAAAGGATTCAGTGTGCATTTCCTTAATAGCGGTTCTCCTCAGGCGCTTTTAGAATGTGGCTTGACGTCCACATCTGCCTTCATCTAACACCACCCAGGCCTCATCCTGTGCTGAGTTAGGCCCAGCCCTCCTGGCGTTTCTTTGGACCTGTTTGTCTTTTCCCCCCAGAATTTCTACATGGCTCTGGGCTCCTAGCTTTGGACTCAGGAGCGTGTGTGAGCAGAGGTTGCGGGATGATGACCTGGGGTAACATGGAGGGTTGAGGAGGCAGGCTGGTCCCTGTGCACCCCTGCCCGCCAGCACCAAGGGGACCTTGCAGCTTCCTTCGAGCTCCCCTCTGACCCAGGGACAAGGTGCGTCTCAGCATCAGGCTCAGAAGATCTCACAGGCATCCCACCCTCCTCAGGGTGTCAAGGTCACCAATGAGGTCCAAAGCCCAAGACCCAGGTTGCTGGCAGAATCCCCATCAGAGCCAAAGGCAGGCCAAGGTTCTCCGACCCTCCTGCGGAGAGGAACCTGAGGCCCGGGGACGGGGGTGTGACTTGGAGGGGCCAGGAGAGCAGGCCAGGCAGCCTGAGACGTGCAGGGCCCGGGCTCGGGGCCCATGGCACTTCCAGAGGGCTTTGTGGCCCGAGGTGAGGAAGCGCAGTCAGCCCGCTGTGAGCGCAGGGTCCAGAGATCCATCCCGAGGCTGTGCCAGGAGCCAGCAGCCAAGAGTCTCCCCTATTCCCCCGGGGCCCTGAGGGCAGGGAGAGCCCGGACGGCCTTGGTAGGGGCAGCAGCAGGAAGGGAAGGGGCCGGGAGGAGGGGGCAGACCTCAAAGCCACACCACGCCAGCCCGAGCAGAGTCCAGAGCAGGCTAGGCCACGTGACCTTTAGCAGTGGCCCCTGGGGGTGCACTGAGGCTTGAATAAATGACTCACTGAGCCTCTGCAGGCAGCCTCTCTGGCCCCCCTTGGTGGTGGCCTCTGCCAGTGAATGTCTGTTGAGTGAATGAGTGAGACCCCTTTCCACACCTCCATCACACACAGCCTCAACGTGACCATCTATTCGTGTGACCACAGGAAGGCCACCTGCGCCTCACCACCCAGGACCCTGTCCCCCACCTCCACAAGGAGCTGCTCTGTAAGGACCCTTCACCCAGATACAGCCACAGCCCATGAAGTCCAGGTTACTGTGTCACTTATGAGGACCAAACACACTTTAAATGTAGACCTCTCCAGAAATACACTGGCACGTTGGAGATTTGAATGTGGGTTGGGCTTTCGAGAAGGGAATGGCAAACCACTTCAATATTCTTGCCTTGAGAACCCATGAACAGTATGAAAAGGCAAAAAAATAGGACACTGAAAGATGAACTCCTCAGGTCAGTAGGTGCCCAACATGCTACTAGAGATCAGTGGAGAAATAACTCCAGAAAGAATGAAGAGATGGAGCCAAAGCAAAAACAACACCCAGTTGTGGATGTGACTGGTGATGGAAGTCCAATGCTGTAAAGAAAAATATTGCATAGGAACCTGGAATGTTAGGTGCATGAATCAAGGTAAATTGGAAGTGGTCAAACAGGAGATAGCAACAGTGAACATTGACCTTTTAGGAATCAGTGAACTAAAACGGACTGGAATGGGTGAATTTAACTCAGATGACCATTTTATCTACTACGTTGGGCAAGAATCCCTTAGAAGAAATGGAGTAGCCATCATGGTCAGCAAAAGAGTCTGAAATGCAGTACTTGGATGCAATCTCAAAAATGACAGAATGATCTCTGTTCATTTCCAAGGCAAACCATTCAACACCACAGTAATCCAAGTCTATGTCCCAACCACTAATGCTGAAGAAGCTGAAGTTGAACAGTTCTATGAAGACCTACAAGACCTTTTAGAACTAACACCCAAAAAAGATGTCCTTTTCATTATCAAAAATGACAGAATGATCTCTGTTCATTTCCAAGGCAAACCATTCAACACCACAGTAATCCAAGTCTATGTCCCAACCACTAATGCTGAAGAAGCTGAAGTTGAACGGTTCTATGAAGACCTACAAGACCTTCTAGAACTAACACCAGAAAAAGATGTCCTTTTCATTATAGGGGACTGGAATGCAAAAGTAGGAAGTCAAGAAACACCTGGAGTAACAGGTAAGTTTGGCCTTGGAGTATAGAATGAAGCAGGGCAAAGGCTAACAGAGTTTTGCCAAGAGAATGCACTGGTCATAGCAAACACCCTCTCCCAACACCCAAAAGACTCTACACATGGACATCACCAGATGGTCAATATTGAAATCAGATTGATTATATTCTTTGTAGCCAAAGATGGAGAAGCTCTATTCAGTCAACAAAGACAAGACCAGGAGCTGACTATGGCTCAGATCATGAACTCCTTATTGCCAAATTCAGACTTAAATTGAAGAAAGTGGGGAAAACCACTTGACCATTCAGGCATGACCTAAATCAAATCCCTTATGATTATACAGTGGAAGTGACAAATAGATGCAAGGGATTGGATCTGATAACGTGCCTGTGAAGAACCTAAGCTACTCCATTTTGTTAAAAGAAAAACTCCATTTTGTAAGGTTCTGGGAAAAGAGCCTTTGGAAATCCCCCTGACCTCACCCCACCACCCACAAGCCAATCGGACCCCAGATCAGAATCTCCTGACTTAACATTCAGGAACTTGTGGTCTACCTAGGTAATAGGGATCAATCAAGAACCAACACACAACCCTTCGAAAGAAAGTGACCAATCAGACGTCCCCCTATCTAAAAATTCTTTTTTTCAAGAACACTCCCTATATAAACAATGTAATCCAAAACCCAGGGCTCCTCCCTATAGCCGCTGCGTCGGTAACGGTAGGAGCCCCAGCTCGAGCTTGGTAATAAAGACTCTCTTGCTTTTGCATCAGATATCGGCTCCCTGGTGGTCATTGGGAGATTTTGCGACTTGGGCATAACACCTGAAGGGACAAGGTTCGGGACGTCGTACAGGAGGCAGTGATCAAGACCATCCTCAAGAAAAAGAAATGCAAAAAGGCAAAATGATTGTCTGAGAAGGCCTTACAAATAGCTGAGAAAAAAAGAGAAGCTAAAGGCAAAGGAGAAAAGGAAAGGTGTAAGTATCTGAATGCAGAGTTCCAAAGAATAGCAAGGAGAGATAAGAAAGCCTTCCTCAGTGATCAATGCAAAGAAATAGAGGGAAATAATAGAATGAGAAAGACTATAGATCTCTTCAAGAAAGTTAGAGATACCAAGGGAACATTTATGCACAGATGGGACAAACAATAAAGGACAGAAATGGTCTGGACCTAACAGAAGAAGAAGATGTTAAGAAAAGGTAGCAAGAATACACAGAAGAACTATACACAAAAGATCTTCATGACCCAGATAACCACGATGGTGTGATCACTCACCTAGAGCCAGACATACTGGAGTCCGAAGTCAAGTGGGCCCTAGGAAGTAACACTATGAACAAAGCTAGTGGAGGTGATGGAATTCCAGTCAAGCTATTTCAAATCCTAAAAGATGATGCTGTGATATGCCAGCAAATTTGGAAAACTCAGCAGTGGCCACAGGACATTTTTCAGTTTTAATTCCAATCCCAAAGAAAGATAACACCAAAGAATATTCAAACTACTGCACAATTGCACTCATCTCACACACTAGCAAAGTAATGCTCAAAATTTTCCAAGCCAGGCTTCAGCAGTACATGAACCGTGAACTTCCAAATGTTCAAGCTGGATTGAGAAAAGGCAGAGGAACCAGAGGTCAAATTGCCAACATCCATGATGATGGATCATCGAAAAAGCATGAGAGTTTCAGAAAAACATCTACTTCTGCTTTATTGACTATGCCAAAGCCTTTGACTGTGTGGATCACAACAAACTGGAAAATTCTTCATGAGATAGGAACACCAGATCACCTTACTTGCCTCCCGAGAAATCTGTATACAGGTCAAGAAGCAACAGTTAGAACAGGACATGGAACAATGGACTGGTTCCAAACTGGGAAAGGAGTATGTCAAGGCTGTATATTGTCACCCTGCTTATTTAACTGACATGCAGAGTATAACATGAGAAATGCCCGGATGGATGAAGCACAAGCTGGAATCAAGATTGCCGAGAGAAATATAAATAACCTCAGATATGCAGATGACATCACCCTTACGGCAGAAAGTGAAGAGGAACTGAAAGAGGAGAGTGAAAAAGTTGGCTTAAAGCTCAACATTCAGAAAATGAAGATCGTGGCATCTGGTCGCATCACTTCATGGCAAATAGATGGGGAAAAATGGAAACAGTGACAGACTTTATTTTCTTGGGCTCCAAAAATCACTGCAGATGGTGACTGCAGCCATGAAATTAAAAGACACTTGCTCCTTGGAAGGAAAGCTATAACCAATCTATGACAGCATATTAAAAAGCAGAGACATTACTTTGCCAACAAAGGTCCATCTAGTCAAAGCTATGGTTTTTCCAGTAGTCAGGTATGGATGTGAGAGTTGGACTCTAAAGAAAGCTGAGCGCCAAAGAATTGATGCTTTTGAACTGTGGTGTTGGAGAAGACTCTTGAGAGTCCCTTGGACTACAAGGAGATCCAACCAGTCAATAAAGGAAATCAGTCCTGAATATTCATTAGAAGGATGGATGCTGAAGCTGAAACTCCTTTGGCCACATGATGTGAAGAACTGACTCATTGGAAAAGACCCTGATGCTGGGAAAGACTGAAGGTGGGAGGAGAAGGGGACGACAGAAGATGAGAGGGTTGGATGGCATCACCGACTCAATGGACAAGACTGAGCAGTCTCCGGGAGTTGGTGATGGACAGGGAGGCCTGGGGTGCTGCAGTCCATTGGGTCACAAAGATTCGGACACAACTGAGTAACTGGACTGAACTGACTGGGCTTTGTGCTCATTACACAGAAGGAAAAGCCTCTAGGGGGCTCGGCCACCCAGGGCCGAGAGCAGAGGCTGAGGCCGCAGCTCAGGAGGAAGGGAGCCAGGCAGGAGGGAGGAGAGAAAATGAACGAGGAGGAGCCGGCTCCTGACGCGGAGAGGCTCCAGGAAGGCTGTGCGGGCAGGGCAGTGTCTAGGCAGCCTGGCGGATGCAGCTCACTGCAGGGCTGACGAGCACGTGGGCCTGTGCAGAGGAGACACCATGTGGCTAAGGCCCCAAGCACCAGAGCAGGCCACAGGAGAGGCTACGCGGCCCCAGAGAGAAGTGGAAAGGGGTCTGCATTTGCCTGTGATGAACATTTCCCCGCAAAGGAGAGCAATCCAGTGTTTACCAAAAACGAGTCAATGCCCAGTGTGTGGTTGGAGCCCCAAGTCCCTGCAAAAGGGAGTGAGAAATTCAGAGAAGAGGAACAAGAGCGTTGATGGTGGATCTGAGTCTGGGTAGTGAAACTGGCGAGTGAACCACATTCTCCACACTGAAGGTTGTCTGGAAAGACTCAGGGAAATCCTTCACAAGGCTGCTCTTGCAGGAGAGCGTGGAGGAGGTGGGACAGGAGAGGAAGGAGCTGCTCATTGCAAACATACCTTTTTAAAACTAATTTTTATTGGAGTAAATTTTATTGGAGTTGCTTTAGAATGTTAATTTCTGCCATACCGCAAAGTGCAAACGGACCCTCCTATGAGGTTCTCATTGTCTAACGCATGTATGTCTTACCTTGTGCGTGCGTGCACATGTTCAACACTTTGTGACCCCATGGACTGTAGCCCTCCAGGTTCCTCTGTCCATGGGATTATCCCAGGAAAGAATACTGGAGTGGGTTGCCATTTCCTTCTCCAGGGGGTCTTCATGACCCGGAGATCAAACCCACATCTCCTGCATTGGCAGGTGGGTTCTTTACCACTCAGCCACCAGGGAAGCCCACGTCTTACTTTACTTACTACTAATTACAGTTAATTGCACCCAGAAACATCACTTGCCAGGTCTTCTTTGGTTGCTGTCTCCAGGAAGGTCTCCATGACCTCCTTGCAGCCCTCGTAAAGGACTCAAGTCTGAGCTGGTTACATAAGCCTCGCTCAGACAGCTCCCATTCTCCTGCATGTGTTCCCGTCTCGTGAGCACCGTCAGCAACTCTTTAGCCCTTCTCTCAGCAGCTGTGTGACCCGGCTGTGCCCAGAGGCAGACCCTCCGAAAACCTCATCTTGCTGGGAAATGGGCCCCTGAGACGCCCTTTGACCTGCAGTCTCAGAAGACTCAGGGAGAAAAATCTGATCCCCAGTGCCCCCTGTTTGGTCTTTCCCTTCTCTTTTAAAAATTGTCATAACACATATATAACCTAAATTTCAGCATTTTAAGCATTTTTAAATGGCATTACCTTTACCACCTTGCTGTAAAACCACCACCAATTCACCTCCAAAACTTTTTCATTTTCCAACTGAAACTCTGAACCCGTCAAACACTCCCCAGCCCTGTCTTCTCCTGAGACTCTAGTAATAACCCTTCTGCCTTCTCCCTGTGAACCTGACTCCTCCAGATACATCCTCTAAGTGGTATCGTATAGCTTTTGTCCTTTTGTGTCTGGCTTATTTCACTGAACGTAACGTCTTCAAGGGCTGCCCAGGTGATGGTAGTGGTAACAAACCCACCTGCCAATGCTGGAGGTGCCAGAGACGCGGATTGGATCCCTGGGTCGGGAAGATCCCCTGGAGGAGGGCATGGCAACCCACTCCAGTATTCTTGCCTGGGGAATCCCATGGACAGAGGAGCCTGGCAGGCTATAGCCTCAAGGGTCGCAAACAGTCGGATGTAACTGAAGCAAGTTAGAATGCACGCACGCAATGTCTTCTGATGTTATCCACATTGTAGCCTATGTCAGAATTTCCCTCCTTTTTAAGACTGAATAGGGAGGTCCCTGGTGGCCTAGTGGTTAGGATTCTCAGCTTGTCATTGTCATGACCCGGGGTCAATCCCTGGTCCGGGAACTGAGATCCTGCAAGCCACATGGCGCGGACCAAGAAAAAAACAACTCAGCATTGTTTCATTCTATGCATAGACCACGTTTTGCTTGTCTATTCACCCATCAGTGGACACTTGAGCTGCTTACATTTGGGGGCTATTGCAAATAATGCAGCTGTGAACGTACTTGTACATCTCTCGTTTGGTTTTTAAATCAAGTGTAATGAGGTATAATTTATATATAACGCTTTGACCCATTTCACATGTGCTGTTTGATCAGCTTGACTAGATACAGGACATGTCCATCACCTCAAGAAGTCCCTTGTCCCTTTTTGCTGTTAATTCCTCACCCTACCCCTAGGCAATCACTGATCTATGGCCTGTCACTAGAGATCAGTTTTGCCTTTTCTAGAATTTCATTTAAAGGGAATGACACAGAAAGTCCTTTTTGAGTCTAGCTTCTTGTGCGCTCAGCTTAGTGTTTTCCACATCCGTCTCTGTTGTTACACACCCGTAGTTTTTCCTTTATTGCAGAGTTCATTGTTCCATTGGATGGATAAATCACACCGGTTCATCCATTCAGCAGCTGTTGGACCCTGGGTTCTTTCCAGGGTTGGGCATTTGTGAACCAAGCTGCTGTATTTTCAGATCAGTCTTTGCAAGAGTTGTCTACTTCCATTGCTCTTGGGTGAAAACCAGGGAGTGGACGTGTGGTGAAGTGTGTGGTCAGTTTACAACTGACTTTATAAGAAACTGTCAAACTTCTTCCAAGTGGTAGCATTACACGCCTTCTCACCGGTACCATATGAAAGTTCAAAGTGCTCCACATCCAGGATTATAAGGTAGACCTCTTCATGAAGTGAGGTCTCTTCGAGGTCTTAATTTCCATTTCCTCCATGACTAATGGCGTGAACATCTTTTCACCTACATATTGGTGATTCACATACATTTTTTGGTGAAGTATCTAAGTCACTTGCCTATTTTTTTTTTAAATTGGGGCCTCCCTGGTGGCTCAGTGGTGACGAGTCCTCTTGCCCGATCCCTAGTCTGGGAAGATCCCACATGCTGCAGGGCAACTAAGCTCATGCGCCACAGCCAACGACTGTGCCTTAGAGCCCAGGAGCCACAACTAGTGAAGCCCGAGCGCCCTAGAGCCTGAGCTCTTCGACGAGAGAAACCACCGCAATGGGAGGCCCACGTGCTGCAACTCAGAGCAGCCCCCATTCGCTGCAACTAGAGAAAGGCCGCATGCAGCGACGAAGTCCAGCACAGGCAAATAAACACGTTTCCAAAATTGAGCTGTTTGTCTTATTATGGAGTTGGAAGTATTCTTTATATATTCTGGGTGCAAGTCCTTCGTCTGATATATGTATGGCAAACGTGTATGCCACCCAGCCCGTGGACGAAATTTCATTCTCTTATGGTGTCTTTTGAAGAGAAGCCTTTTCTTTTGATAAAATCCAGCTTACACTTGTCTCGTTGCATGGCTCGTGTCCTTGGTGTCCTGTGGATCTTTCATATTTGGTTCCTTTTGCTGACCACTGTTCCCAGGACTGATTTATCATGCACTGTAGTTCCTTCACTGTGACGGGTGCACGGCCCTGGCAGGTACGCAATGCGCGTTCTTCATCCACGTTATTGGTGATGACATGAGGGTTGTCTTCGGCCATTACAAATTTCACTGCCATGAACTCTCTTATAACTGTATCCAGGGACACATTTCCATGTATTTCTTTAGCTTTATCAGTTCAGTTCAGTTGCTCAGTCATGTCTGACTCTTTGCGACCCTGTGGACTGCAGCATGCCAGGCCTCCCTGTCCATCACCAACTCCCAGAGCTTGATCAAACTCATCCATTGAGTCAGTGATGCCATCCAACCATCTCATCCTCTGTCATCCCCTTCACCTCCTGCCTTCAATCTTTCCCAGCATCAGGGTCTTTTCAAATGACTCAGTTCTTGGCATCAGGTGGCCAAAATATTGGAGTTTCAGCTTCAGCATCAATCTTTCCAATGAATATTCAGAACTGACTTCCTTTAGGATGGACTGGTTGGATCTCCTTGCAGTCCAAGGGACTCTCAAGAGTCTTCTCCAACACCACAGTTCAAAAGCATCAATTCTTCGGCGCTCAGCTTTCTTTATAGTCCAACTCTCACATCCATACATGACTCCTGGAAAAACCTTAGCTTTGGCTAGACAGACCTTTATCAGCAAAGTAATGTCTCTGCCTTTTAACATGCTGTCTAGTTAGTAATGGAGAAGGAAATGGCAACCAACTCCAGTGTTCTTGTCTGGAGAATCCCAGGGACAGCAGAGCCTGGTGGGCTGCTGTCTATGGGGTCACCCAGAGTCGGACACAACTGAAGTGACAGCAGTAGCAGCTAGGTTGGTAATAGCTTTTCTTCCAAGGAGTAAGCGTCTTTTAATTTCATGGCTGCAGTCACCATCTGCAGTGATTTTGGAGCCCAAGAAAATAAAGTCTCTCACTCTTCCATTGTTTCCCCATCTATTTGCCATGAAGTGATGGGACTGAATGCCATGATCTTAGTTTGATGAATGTTGAGTTTTAAGTCAACTTTTTTACTCTCCTCTTTCATTTTCATCAAGAGGCTCTTCAGTTCCTGTTTGCTTTCTGCCATAAAGGTGGTGTCATCTGCATATCTGAGGTTATTGATATTTCTCCCAGAAATCTTAATTCCAGCTTGTATTGCATCCAGCCCAGCATTTCTCATGAGGTACTCTGCATATCAGTTAAATAAACAGGGTGACAATATACAGCCTTGATATACTCCTTTCCCAACTTGGAACCATTCTATTGTTCCATGTCCAATTTTGACTATTGCTTCTTGACCTGCATATGGATTTCTCAGGAGGCAGGTCGGGTGGCCTGGTATTCCCATCTCTTTCAGAATTTTCCACAGTTTGTGGTGATCCACACAGTCAAAGGCTTTGGTGTAGTCAATAAAACAGAATTAGATGTTTTTCTGGAATTCTCTTGCTGTTTCAATGATCCAGTGAATATTGGCAATTTGATCTCTGGCTCCTCTGCCTTTTCTAAATCCAGTTTGAACATCTGGAAGTTCATGATTCATGTACTGTTTAAGCCTGGCTTGGGGAATTTTGAGCATTAATTTGCTAGCATGTGAGATGAGTGCAATTGTGTGGTAGTCTGAACTTTCTTTGGCATTGCCTTTCTTTGGGATTGGAATGAAAACTGACCTTTTCCAGCCTTATGGCCACTGCTGAATTTTCCAAATTTGCTAGCATATTGAGTGCAGCACTTTCACAACATCATCTTTCAGGATTTTAAATAGCTCAACTGGAATTCCATCACCTCCACTAGCTTTGTTCATAATGATGCTTTCTAAGGCCCACTTGACTTCACATTCCAGGGTGTCTGGCTCTAGGTGAGTGATCACACCATTGTGATTATCTGAGTCATGAAGATCTTTTTTGTATCATTCTTCTGTATATTCTTGCCACTTCTTCTTAATATCTTCTGCTTCTGTTAGGCCATACAATTTCTATCCTTTATTGTGCCCATCTTTGCATGAAATATTCCCTTGGTATCTCTAATTTTCTTGAAGAGAGCTCTAGTCTTTTCCATTCTATTGTTTTCCTCTACTTCTTTGCATTGATCACTGAGGAAGGTCTTCCTATCTCTCCTTGCTATTCTTTGGAACTCTGCATTCAGATGCTTATATCTTTACTTTTTTCCTTTGCCTTTAGCTTCTCTTCTTTTCTCAGCTATTTGTAAGTCCTCCTCAGACAACCATTTTGCCTTTTTGCATTTCTTTTTCTTGGGGATGGTCTTGATCACTGCCTCTTGTTACAGTGTCACAAACCTCCAACCATAGTTCAGGCACTCTGCCTAACAGATCTAATCCCTTGAATCTACTTGTCATTTCCACTGTATAATCATAAGGAATTTGATTTGATTGAATTGTAAGGTCATACCTGAATGGTCTAGTGGTTTTCCCTACTTTCTTCAATTTAATTCTGAATTTGGCAATAAGGAGTTCATGATCTGAGCCTCAGTCAGCTCCCGGTCTTGTTTTTGCTGAGTGTATAGCCCTTCCCCATCTTTGGCTGCAAAGAATATAATCAATCTGATTTCAGCATTGACCATCTGGTGATGTCCATGTGTAGAGTCTTCTCTTGTGTAGTTGGAAGAGGGTGTTTGCTATGACCAGTGCGTTCTCTTAGCTTTTGAATTGCTGGACAGGACGTGTGAAACTTCAACTGTACTGGGTGACCCCAAGAAGTTTCCAGAAGGAGGTGAACTAATTTACACTCTGCCAGCAGTTTATAAGAGTTCCATTTTCTTCTTGGTCTCACCAGTAGTTTATATTTTCTATCCTTTTCACTTTTACTAACCTGCTGGGTACACAATAGCTGTTCATTTTTCAGACTTTCTTTCTGAATATAGGTGTTTCAATGAAGCCATAAATTTCTCTAAATTTCTCATCTCTTAAATCTCTTAAGAGATTCCCACTGCACTGCTGGTCTTCCACCACCTCCTATCTTTCGTTATTTTTGCAGTTTACCTCCTGGGGAAATTGAGTCACTTATCCCAGAAAGTTTCTCACATTCTGGATTTTGTTGACTGCCTCACTGTGGTGGCATTCAGCATGTTCTATAGCTGCTTGTGTTTCCTGTGCACAAATAGACTGAGGCTGGCTCTGAATCAGGCTGACTTTCTGGCAGGAAGATTTTCCTGGATGTGTCCTGGATGTCTCTCTATGATGCTAGCAGTGTTTGACAGTCCCGCCTTGGATCCCCTATTTCATACGGGTGGCAAATAACTCAGGTTAAAATATTTTCTAATTTGTATTCTTCTTTGGACCATGAATTATCTAAAAGTGTATTTCTTAATTTCTACATATATGGAGATTTTCTAGTCATCTTTCTGTTACCAATTTCCAGCATTATCACAGAGTAGTCAGAAGACTTTGGTTTCAGTCCTTTTCAGTCCTTTCCTATTTTTTTTTCTTTAAAGATTTTTGATGTGGACCATACTTAAAGTCTTTATTGAATTTGCTACAATATTGCCCCTATTTTAAGTTTTGGTTTTTTGGCCACAAGGCATGGGGGATCTTAGCTCCCCAACCAGAGATCGAATCTAGACACAGATCTTACATTCTGCACAAAACTCAAAACTCTACTCAAGATGGATTATAAACTTAAATGTAAGACACAAAACTTTGTAAAACTCTCAAAAGATAACTTTGGAGACCACCTAGCTGACCTTGCATATAGCTATGATTTTTCAGAGACACCAAAGGCGTGATCCATGAAAGAAGTAGTTAATGAACTGGACTTCATTAAAATTTAAAACTTCTGCTCTGCAAAAGACGACATCAAGAAAACAAATCAGGCTGGAAGAAAATATCAGCAAAATATATATCTAATAAAGGACTGTTATCCAAAATATACAAAGAACTCTTAAAACTCAACAATGAGAAAAATAACAACATGATTAAATAATGAGCAAAAGATATGAACAGATTCCTCACCAAAGACGACCACAGATTGCAAGCATGAAAAGATGTGAAAGGTCATTTTGCTGTGTGCTATGCTAAGTCGCTTCAGTCGTACGTGTTTGGCTATTTTCGACTCTATGGACTGTAGCACATCAGGCTCCTCTGTCCATGGGATTCTGGAGGTAAGAATACTGGAGTGGGTTGTCACACTCTCCTTCAGAGGATCCTCCCGACCGAGGGATCAAAGCACATCTCTTTGTCTCCTGCATTGCCAGCCAGGTTCTTTACCAGTAGACCACCTGGGAAGCCCTCAAAGTGTCATTAGGGGACTGTAAATTAATACAACAGTGAGATACTATCAGAATGGCCAAATCTAAAACACCAATAACAGCGAATGCTGGTGAGGATGTCAAGCAACAGAAACTCGTCTTCATTGCCAGTGGGAATGCAAAATGGTACAGCCCCACTTAGAAAGACAGTTTGGCAGCTTCTCAAAAAACTAAACACTCTCCTGCTACACAATCCTTGGGATTTACCCAAATGAGTTTAAAGCTTATGTCCACACAAAAACTTGCACATGGATGTTTATAAAAGCCTTGTTCATAATTGCCAAAACTTGGAAGCAAATATAAACTGCGGCATGTCTAGGCAATAGGATATTATTCAATGGTTAAAAAAAAGAATTTTCAAGACATGAAAAGACATTGAAGAATCTTGGATGGACGCAGTTAGGGGAAAGGACTCCATAGGTATGCTTCCAACCGCATGACATTTTGGAAAAGGCAAAACTAGGGAGACAATAAAAAAAAAAAGCTCAGTGATTGGCAGGGTTTATGGTAGTGGAAAGAGAAGGAAATGGCAACCCACTCCAGTGTTCTTGCCTGGAGAATCCTAGGGACGGGGGAGCCTGGTGGGCTGCCGTCTATGGGGTCGCACAGACTCGGACACGACTGACGTGACTTAGCAGCAGCAGCAGGGTAGAGGAAAAGATGAACAGGTGGAACCCAGAGGGTTTTCAAGACAGTCAAAACTGTTCTGTATGACACCACGCTGGTGGATACATGGTACATATTTGTCAAAATCCATGGAAGCTGCACACCAGGAGTGAACCCTAATGTAAATTATGAACTGAAGGTGATAATGATGTGAAATGCAGGCTCACCGATTGTAACAAGTGCTCCACTGCAGGAGAGGGTTCCTTAGTGGGGAAGGTGTGCACACGTGTGGCACACGCACAGGGTTTTCATAGGAACTTTCTGTACACTTGGCTTAATTGGCTGTGCATCTAAAACTGCTCTAATAAAGCTTATTAATCTAGAAAGAAATCTCTCACTATGAGTGTAGATTTTTTTTAAATTTCTTTTCATAGTTTTGCCATTTTTGCTTTTGGAGTCATGACAATAAGTGTATATATGTATGTAGAATTTTTATAAATTAGCAGTGAATTAAAACTTTATCACTATTAAGTAGTCCTCTTTTAGTAATCCTTTTTGCTTTAAATTCTATTTTATCTCATGTTAATATAGCTACAGTAGCTTTCCTACTATATAGTAATTTCCTGATGTACCTATTTTTTTATTTAAAATTTTGGATCATCCTTATATTTTTGCTATTTTTCTTACAAACAGCACATAATAGAATTTTAAGGAGATTTTTTAGGGTTTTTTTTCCAAAAAATGTTTAAGAAAGATTTTTTTTATCTTCCAACTTATGTGAAATTGTCATTTTTCATTTTAATGATATGTGTATATAATCAATTAGATTTACACACATACCAGTTAGTTTGTTTTCCTAAATACTGGTTTAACATTAGAAAAGCATCAATATTTTGGCCACATTGACAGATTATGGGAGAAAAAATATCCTATAAATTCTCAATAGATGCAGAAAAAGCATTTGATAATATTTAAAATACATTTTTTATAAAAACTCTTTTTAGAACACTAGGAACTAAATGAATCTTCTTTCATCTGATGAAGGATATGTCTACTTTTAACATTACACTGAGGGTCAAAAATAGCACTGTGAGTCCTGAAAAAGGAAAAAGTCAGAAAAATTGGAAATAAGAAATAAAACTCTCATTTTAGAGATAATATGACAAAATAGGTAAGTAGTCCAGAATATATAGATAAATTATTAGAATTACTAGGTGAATTTTAAAAAGTTACTGGATACAAGAGCAAAATACAAAATCACTGAAATTTTTATATACCAAAAATAAACATAGAATAAAAGTTAATATTTCAAAAATATTAAATATACAAGAATAAAATAAGAAAGTACAGAACATCTATGCAAAAAATCAATTAAAAGTTTTTATATAAATTAAAGAAATCAAACAAATGCATTACGTTAAATGAATGCAACAGTCAGTGCTGTTAAGATGTCAACTTTTGTCAAACTGACTTTAAGGGTCAATCCAATCATAATAAAATGTCATTAGGACTTTTTAAGGAATCCAAAAAGCTAATTCTAAAAATATATGGGCAGACAAAAGACTTAGAAGGGTTGGTCATTCCTGAAGAAGAAAAACAAGTTAAGAGGACTTGCTTTACTTAATATCAAGGCTTAGCTTAAGGCTAAAATGACTGAGATAGGATGGACATAGGAGATCAGTGGAACAGGATAAATAGCTCAGACATAGATCTACACACTGATATATTTTGAACTGTGGTGCTTTCAAACTCATGCTTTTGAACTGTGGTGTTGAGGAAGACTCTTGAGAGTCCCTTGGACCACAAGGAGATCCAACCGGTCCATCCTAAAGAAGATCAGTCCTGAATATTCACTGGAAGGACTGATGCTGAAGCTGAAACTCCAATCCTTTGGCCACCTGATGAGAAGAACCGACCCACTGGAGAAGACCCTGATGCTGGGAAAGATTGAAGGCAGGAGGAGAAGGGGAGGACAGAGGGTGAGATGGTTGGATGGTGTCACCGACTCAATGGACATGAGTCTGAGCAAGCTCTGGGAGTTGGTGATGGACCGGGAGGCCTGGTGTGCTGCCATTCATCGGGTCACAGAGAGTCAGACATGACTGAGTGATCTAAACTGAGTGAAATCTAGACATACACGGATACTTGATTGAGAGAGGTGGTGGAAGACAGAGCGGTGTTAAAACTGTATATCCATTCGGGAAGGAGTGAAACTGGTCCCCTACCTTGGTTTTGAACAAAAATCAACTTCAGATATTAGCTACGTAGGCAAAACAAGGAGGCTATTATAAGTTACAGAGAATAATATTATAACCTTAGGGTAGGAAAGGATTTCTTAATCCAGGCAGAAAAAGCACTATCCATAAAGGAAAAACTCTGTTCATCCAAAGATGGCTAAGAAAGTAAAAAAAAAATAAGGCCAATGAGACTAGAAATCAACTGTAAGGAGAAACTGCAAACACACGGGGGCTGAACAACATGTTGCTGAAGAGGCAAACGATCACTGCAGAGATCAAAGAGGCAATTAAAGAAAAATGCCTGCAAAGGAAAACAAAAACACAACAAAGTCTACAGGATGCAGCAAAAGCAGTTTTAAAAAGGGAAGTTTATAGCAATAGGATCCTACCTCGGGAAACAAGGAAAATCTCAAACAAACAACCTAATCCTACAACTGAAGCAACTAGAGGAAGAGGAACAAGCATAACTCAAAGTTAGTAGAAGGAAAGAAATCATAAAGGAACTAAATGAAAGAGAGACAGAAAATAATCAATGAAACGAAAAGCTTGTTTGAACAGATAAACCAAATTGATGAAGCTTTAGCCAGACTCATCAAGAAAAAAAAAAAAGAGGATCCAACTCAATAAAGTCAGAAATGAAAAAGAAGTTACCAACACCACAGAGATACAAAGGATCATAGGAGACGATGAGCAGTTATACATCAATAAAATGGAAGAAGAAATGGACAACCTAGAAGAAATGGACAACTTTTTGCTGCTGCAGCTGCTAAGTCGCTTCAGTCGTGTCCGACTCTGCGTGACCCCATAGACGGCAGCCCACCAGGCTCCCCCGTCCCCGAGATTCTCCAGGCAAGAACACTGGAGTGGGTTGCCATTTCCTTCTCCAATGCGTGAAAGTGAAAGTGAAGCTGCTCAGTCGTGTCTGACTCAGCGACCCCATGGACTGCAGCCTACCAGGCTCCTTCATCCTTGGGATTTTCCAGGCAAAAGACTGGAGTGGGGTGCCATTGTCTTCTCCTGGACAACTTCTTAGAAAGCCACAATTTCCCAAGATTGAATCAGGAAGAAACAGAAAATATGAACAGACCAATTACTAGTAACGAAATTTAGTCAGTAGTTTTAGAACTCCCAACAAAGATTGGACCAGATGGCTTCACAGGTGAGCTCTATCAAACATTTGGCAAAGAGTTAAAGCCTATCCTTCTTAAACTACTCCAAGAAATTGCAGAGAAAGGAACACTTTCAAACTCATTCTATGAGGCCAGCATTATCCTGATACCAGAACTAAACAAAGATATGACAGGAAAAGAAAATTACAGACCAGTATCAGTGATGAATATACATGCAAAAATCCTCACCAAAATACTAACAAACCAAATCCACAATATATTAAAAGGACCATGATCAAGATTTATCCCAGGGATGCAAGGATTTTTCCATATCTGCAAGTCCATCAGTGTGATACACCACATTGACAAACTGAAGAATAAACACTATACAATCATCTTAATAACTGCAGTAAAAGCCTTTGGTAAAATTTAATATCCATTTATGATTCAAACTCTCGAGAAAGTGGGCATAGAGGGGACATACTTCAACATAAAGGCTATATATAACAAACCTACAGCTAACATCATTCTCAATGGTGAGAAGCTGAAAGGATTCCCTCTCAGATCAGGAACAAGACAAGGGTGCCCACTCACCACTTTCACTCAACAGAGTGTTAGAAGTCCCAGCTGCAGGAAGCAGACATGAAAAAGAAATAAAAGGAATATAAACTGGAAAAGAAGTAAAACTGTCACTGTTTGCAAATGACATGAAAACCCTAAAGATGCCACCAGAAAACAACTAATACGAGAGTTCATTAATGAATTCAGTAAGGCTGCACGATACAAAATGTATAGAAATCTGTTCCATTTCTGTACACTAACAAGAAACTCTCAGAAAGATAAACCAAGGAAATGAGCCCATTCACAATCACACTAAAAGAGAATAAAATACCTTGGCGCCCCAAAAAATAACTAAGATAGGCTGTAGTGCCTGGCTGCGATCTCTTTGGCTTTGTTTTCCTTTGTGATTCTAAAAGAATTTGTTTCTCGGCCTTCCACGGTTGTTCTTCCAATGTTTCATACTATCCAGTTTCAGATTCAAGACTTTCTTTTGGACAAAATAGATATGCAACAAGCAACAAAGGTTTACTGTAGTCAATATCTTGTAAAAAAAAAAACCTATAATGGAAAATAATTAAAAAAATAATATATGTGTATAACTGGATCACCTTGTATGCACCTGAGACACTGTAAGTGAACTATACATCAACACAATACATGTATTAAGAAAAAAACTTTCAGGGATGCCAAGGTAGGGGTTCTAGTCAATTCTAGTTTTTTTTTTCCCTTAAATAGGAGCTGGACAATCTTTTTATTATTATTATTATTGTGTAATTATTCCATTTTTTGCAAGAGTTCCTTTCCTCTAGCAAAGCCTTTGTCACTGTCTCCTAGTCAACATACAACTGCTTACACTTTCTCTGGAAAACTATCAAATTCAGTCCTTTTGACATAATTGACTACAGCTGCTTTTTCCTACTTTCTTTTAAAAAGAAAATGAAATCAACCAATGTTATTAGGCAGGTCAGGAGGCAACAGTTATAACTGGACATGGAACAACAGATTGGTTCCAAATAGGAAAAGGAGTATGTCAAGGCTGTATATTGTCACCCTGCTTGTTTAACTTATATGCAGAATACATCATGAGAAATGCTGGGCTGGAAGAAGCACAAGCTGGAATCAAGATTGCCAGGAGAAATATCAATAACCTCAGATATGCAGATGACACTACCCTTATGGCAGAAAGTGAAGAGGAATGAAAGTGAAAGTGAAAGAGGAGAGTGAAAAGTTGGCTTAAAGCTCAACATTCAGAAAACGAAGATCATGACATCTGGTCCCATCACTTCATGGGCAATAGATGGGGAAACAGTGGAAACGGTGTCAGACTTTATTTTTGGGGGCTCCAAAATCACTGCAGATGGTGATGCAGCCATGAAATTAAAAGACGCTTACTCCTTGGAAGAAAAGTTATGACCAACCTAGATAGCATGTTGAAAAGCAGAGACATTACTTTGCCAACAAAGGTCCGTCTAGTCAAGGCTATGGTTTTTCCAGTGGTCATGTATGGATGTGAGAATTGGACTGTTAAGAAAGCTGCTGCTGCTGCTGCTAAGTCGCTTCAGTAGTTTCCGACTCTGTGCGACCCCAGAGACAGCAGCCCACCAGGCTCCTCTGTCCCTGGGATTCTCCAGGCAAGAACACTGGGGTGGGTTGCCATTTCCTTCTCCAGTGCATGAAAGTGAAAAGTGAAGGTGAAGTCGCACAGTTGTGTCCGACTCTTAGCAACCCCATGGACTGCAGGCTACCAGGCTCCTCTGTCCATGGGACTTTCCAGGCAAGAGTACTGCAGTGGGGTGCCATTGCCTCCTCCGAGTGCCGAATAATTGATGCTTTTGAACTGTGGTGTTGAAGAAGACTCTTGAGAGTCCCTTGGACTGCAAGGAGATCCAACCAGTCCATTTTGAAGGAGATCAGCCCTGGGATTTCTTTGGAAGGAATGATGCTAAAGCTGAAACTCCAGTACTTTGGCCACCTCATGCGAAGAGTTGACCCATTGGAAAAGACTCTGATGCTGGGAGGGATTGGGGCGGGAGGAGAAGGGGACGACCGAGGATGGGATGGCTGGATGGCATCACCGTCTCGATGGACGTGAATCTGAGTGAACTCCGGGAGTTGCTGATGGACAGGGAGGCCTGGCGTGCTGCGATTCATGGGGTCGAAGAGTCGGACACGATTGAGCGACTGAACAGAACTGAACTGAATGTTAATAAATGAAATACATCAATTAAACAAAGAGGTTTGTCCTAGCAAAGAGGTTTTGAGTATGAATGTTTCTCTTTACTTTGTTCACAAGAGTCTTTGAACTTAGGATAACAGCTGAAGGGCTTTAAATGACATTTTCAAAAATAGAAGATTCTGAGGCTCAAAAATCTCTTTAAGGCCAATGAAATAACTTGAAAGGTGATCTGAATGGCTGGTCTCGAGGCATTAACCGGATGTAAGTTTTCTGACGCATATTCATAGAAACCCCGGGGAGTCCCAGCTGTAGTTCTTGGATGTAGGCACAGCCGATGCATTTATCTCAGTTCACCCGCTTGCCTTTGCTTGCTCTTTGTGCGTGCATAGACAAAAATGGTTAAAAACGAACACGTCACCCTGCTGCTGCTGCTGCTGCTAAGTCGCTTCAGTCGTGTCCGACTCTATGCGACCCCATAGACGGGGGCCCACTGTCTCTGGGATTCTCCAGGCAAGAATACTGGAGTGGGTTGCCATTTCCTTCTCCAATGCATGAAAGTGAAAAGTGAAAGTGAAGTCGCTCAGTCGTGTCTGACTCTTAGCGACCCCATGGACTGCAGCCCACCAGGCTCTTCCACCCATGGGATTTTCCAGGCAAGAATACTGGAGTGGGGTGCCATTGCCTTCTCCATCACCCTAGAGAACGTGTTTTTTTTAATGTCGCTTAAATGAGGCTTTCAGAAATGTCTGTTAGTATTGAGTTAAATATTAGAACTTTTTTTCTTGCTAACAAGAATGTATCTCCCATTCTCAAAAAGTTTATTATTCACAACAGTTGCAGAAGAACAATTCCCTATGTCTTTCTCCTGCTTCAAAAGAGTTCAGAAAGCCAAAGCCCACCATACTCCATGGCTTCCCTTATTTCAGGCAGAAATTACACCTGCCAGCTTTCTGAGCTTTCTGTGTAATCTGTATACCAATCTTTAGGCTCCTTATTGATGCAGCAAGGAATCACAGTTAAGCCCAATCTGTAGCTGTCACTCTGCAAAACAAATCCATGGATCTGGGCTGAGTTAGGTAACCACACTGACTCATAACAAACCCAATCTGCCCCTTAACAGAAATTTATTAATAGATGAGCTGGCTTTTGTTCAGGGGATTTTTGACTTTTAATTGGATGATCATGCTCAATGATTATAGACATTTGACAATATAAATGTCACTCTGCAGGGTTTGGGTTCACAGAATGTGTCGCTTGAAGTTTTAGATGTAAGTTACATGAAGAGTATGGCGCTCCTCCCTACCACCACTTTAACTGTTTACTCTGCTGGGCCAACGACAGGGCCAACAACAATTTTTCCTCTTTTCACTATGCTGTCCCATCCCATCGTCATCTTTACGAAAAAGCAAGAGGAAGGACAAAAAGCACCACACCCACCATAGGGTGTCCCAGGGAGATCCTCAAACAGTAATTCTCAGAAGAGCTGGAGCTCTCACGCCGACCCCTGGCGTTCAGTGAGTACACGGGGCTGTCCCCACAGTACAGAGGGGTCGGTCCACCTGGGATGCTAAGAGAGACTGCACGGGAACAGGGCTCCTGGAAGCCTAGGAAGGGAAGGCGCTCAGCCACACACAGATGTCAAGGGTGTGGTCCTTTGCTCCCTCATCCACCTGCTGAGAGTGAAAAGGCCAGATGGCCAAGAAAAGAGAGGCCCTCCTCACCTGATCACTTGGGAGTTGGCTACACATGGAATTACTCCAATTTTACACTTAATACGTAGTGGGGGTTGCTCACACTTAAAAGAAGTCTCAGTTCAGTTCAGTCGCTCAGTCGTGTCCGACTCTTTGCGATCCCATGAATCGCAGCACGCCAGGCCTCCCTGTCCATCAGCAACTCCCGGAGTTCACTCAGACTCACATCCATTGAGTCCGTGATGCCATCCAGCCATCTCATCCTCGGTCGTCCCCTTCTCCTCCTGCCCCCAATCCCTCCCAGCATCAGGGTCTTTTCCAATGAGTCAACTCTTCGCATAAGGTGCCCAAAGTACTGGAGCTTCAGTTTTAGCATCATTCCTTCCAAAGAAATCCCAGGGTTGATCTCCTTCAGAATGGACTGGTTGGATCTCCTTGCAGTCCAAGGGACTCTCAAGAGTCTTCTCCAACACCACAGTTCAAAAGCATCAATTCTTCTGCGCTCAGCCTTCTTCACAGTCCAACTCTCACATCCATACATGACCACAGGAAAAACCATAGCCTGACTAGACGGACCTTAGTCGGCAAAGTAATGTCTCTGCTTTTGAATATACTATCTAGGTTGGTCATAACTTTTCTTCCAAAAAGAAGCCTATTTGGTCACATTATCTTCTTGGTAGAAAAATCAGAATTGTTGCACGTTGAAATCACTTAAAGCAGGGAATTTGCAGTAGCTTTAAAGGCAGTGTATGTTTTTGAGACAATTCACTACTAACTGCGTCGTGCAGTGATGACCTTGGGTCCAAGTTATGACTACTGAAGCAAGCAAATAAGGGGGGAAAAAAACATTTATTTTTCTGGAGAGGATGTGGTCTAAAACTCCAATGGCACAAAGTTTAGAACAAATGTCTTCTATGAACATGATTCACGTCCACTTCCTAAACTCCTAACTCAGCAGCAAAGGGCATCGGATCAAGTTAAGAGGGCATGAAAACCTGCATCTGCCTCGCCTCCCTACCCCAAACAGCTATCAGTTTCCCAAAGCCAAATCTGATTCTGGAATCTGCTTATACCCAAAATTCTTAGACGAGAGGCAAGAACAGTAACTCAGAAAACATAAAAAAAAAAAAAATGACTGATGTTTACAACCCGGATTTCTGCAAACCTTCCTAGATTACACAATCAGGTCAACTGAGATGAGAAAAAAACACTGCTTTGTTCCATGTCTGGGAGCTACTTGTTACTGTATTTCTTTTTTTTTTTTTTAGTTGTCCGAATTACAACCCTTTCAGATGGGTCCCTTCCCTGCCCCAAAAAACCACCAAAGTGAGGTTCTAATATCATTTTCTCTGGAAAAGGAAAAACTATCTATATTCTTGGAAATGAAACATTATTTGAATCAAAACTGAAATTTCAAAGCAAAGGTCATACACTTATACTTGCTAGCTGAAGAGGAGTGTGAAAAGGCTAATATTCCTGAGTCTGTGTGTAGAAAAAGAATCAGAGAATTTGAAGCACTTGGGAGAAAAATTCCACTTGCAAGACAGACATCCAAAATGGCTCAACATAATTTATTTTTTTTTTTAATGTTAAAATGTACAGAGTTCTTTTGAAAGTACTTGCTAGAAAGGGGGGGAAAAAAAGTGATATTACATACAGGAGAGGAAGGAGACCGGCTGGCCCAGGAGCGCGTGACATGGAGAAGTACGAAGGCATATAGGCACCCCTTCCCCGTAGCTTACAAGTCACCATGAACAAAGTACAAAGAGGCTACAAAACAGGAAAAGCAAATATAAACAGACAGGAATAGACTTAGCTTCATTTGTACATGCGGCTTTTAGAGGCATCTGGAGCTCTATTCACACACTCTAGAGATCTCTTTAAAGAGAATTTTTATCTTTCTTAAAATAGTTTTTAATATTCTACAACAAAGATAAAAAATTTTAAAGATGGAATGAAATGAAAAAGCTCTTATTTTAAAAGGCATCAAAGTCACTAACAGTGAGTTTTTTAAATTTCTTTTTTTAGAAGATTACCCAAGTTATCTTGCTAAAAATACATTTTTTTTTTTAAACAGAAGTGAAAAAATGACAGGTACCAATATTACTGTGTTGGATAATTTCTTTTATAATATAGAAAAGAACATTTTCTCTACAATAGTTCTAAAGTCACAAAAAGGCTTGTGGAAAAAGGGAGCTGCCGATTGAAAATTGTTTTTTGTTTTTTTTTTTTTAAAGAAACAAAACCAATCTACCTAACACGTTTAATTGAGAAAGTCAATTAAGGTGTGTGTATATATATATATATATATATTAAAAAAAACCAACAAACCTGTGCATTTGAAAAAATTTAATGCCTAATTTGTTACTTCAAAAATTTATCTATATAAAATGTACAAATAAAGGAGAGAATTTAATGCTTACAGGCATTTCTTTAAGCAGTACTTCCTCCTTTTGGATATTTGACTGCACATACCGAGTGGTATAATAGTGTCCATCTTCCAATGATGGAACATATATGTGTATATACACACATATACTTATATATATATATGGTTTTTTTTTAACCTATCCCTGGAGCAAGTGACAAGGAGAGAATGGGCACACTGGCTGCACAAGAGAAAACAGAATGAAGCTGGAAGTGACACAGGAGCCTGCTAAAACCCTGCTGTCCAGATCTGCCCGACTATGCTGGTGGTTGGTCGATCTCTCTTCTCCTCAGCCTCTCCCCGGGGAAGGGCCGCGCATCCCGATTCACAGGGGAAGGGACTCAGGATCTCAAAAGACGAAGGAAAACTAGAGGTATGTTATCACTGAAGTAGCTGTAAGACTCACGCCACAGTCTCCCTCACAACACGCTATCTGCGTCATCTCTTCCAACACGAAGTAAACAGTGTCAAAGGTTAGTCAGGTATTTCTCAAGTTGCTGACGTGTGCAGTCATCTGCCAACCCTTTAGATGAGGATGTCAGAGGCTCACTGCCAAATCACCGGGGACTGCTGTTCACTTTAATCAGAGTCAGGAAGGCTCGAGAATCGAGACCCCTAAGAGTCTCAAGGTATGTACTAAAATCAAGAGGCTGCGTGGAATTATGTGCGTATGGCTGATTCACCAGGTGGTTAAAAAAAAAAAAAAAAAAAAGAGGTTACGTTCCTCTTTTGATTGTTAACTGACCATCTATTCTTCCAAGGCTGGATCAGGATTGCAAACAGCTTTCCTCTGAGATTCTGCTGTTAATTGAGACTTACAGTATTTTTGTGTCTCTGAGTGCTGGTGGGAGTAGTTTTTAAAAAATTATATTACACTTGATCTAAGAAAAACATTTCAATGAAGTCCATCTATAAAGAAACATTCTTGGGGAAAGGTTTCAAGAGGTGTGTGTGTGCGTGTGTGTGTGTGTAGGGAGTGGAGGGGATTTTAGGAGGAGAAGCATTTTCCTGCCTCGCTTTATTAATAATAATAATAATAATATTAACAATAATAATAAGTTTAAGGAGCTTGGGTTGTTCTCCATGTCCCCGTCCGAGTCTCCCATAAGTGCCTCCTGCTGGAATGAAGTAGGGAATGAAAGGCTGGGTGTGGAGGAAAAGGGTCTGGCTAACCCTCGAGATGTATATGTAACATTTAAAAATGACGACACTGGGAGCTGCAAACACTTGAGGGGAAACATACATTTTAAAATAAAATAAAGATAATTCACTTTTACACAAATTCTGTCCATGTGGCGTGTAAAGAAAGTAAGGCTCTTTTTAATTATGAAAAGATTTCTGTGCATGTTTCCCCTATCCCCAAATCCGTTTTTAGATGAGTTCTATTGTAAAATGTTCAAGATTGTGAAGAAAACCAAAACCCAGAACAAAATGAACCCCCCAAAAAAGAGACCAGGTTTTCTAAAAAATAAAATAAACCAAAGAAAAATTCCTCTAAATCTACAGCAATATTTTAACTGGAAAAAAGGTCCATTTTTCTCTGGTTTGTCAGTATAAAAGGTTCCTTTATTTATATATATTTAGGTTCTCAACTGCAAGTCCGTCTTGCTCATCTTCTCATGTAAGGTCCGTTGAGCGACTGCTTGGGCACGCCCGCCGCGTTCATGTAGCTGTGATGGGAGGGGCCCGTGTACATCACGTTTCCGTGCGGGCTCGGCTGCATAGGCTGCTGGGGGTAGGCCTGGCCCCCCATCACCCCCATCTGCATCTGCATAGGATACTGTGCTGTCTGGTTCATGTAGGCCGGGTTACTATGGTAACTGCTGTTCATCATGGGCTGGGTCATTCGATAGCTGTTCATGGCGTCAGGGTGTTCATATTCATGGAATTGACATTATAGGCAGGGGTGGGCATCAAGTTCACCCCCATGTTCATGCCACGCTGCACGGCCAAGGCACGCGGGCCGGCCTGCATGGCAACCGCGGGCGGGCTGCGGCCGTACAGCTGCTGCTGGTGAGCCGCCGCGGAGGGCAGGGGCGCCGACTTGGAGCGGATGGAGATGTGCCCCTTGACGGGCATCTGCCCTTGCAGCCTCTGAGTGTGGGGAATGCCAATGTTGGTGGCAGACATGTTGCACTGCAGCAGAGGGGACGTGAGGTTCATGGTGGTGGAGGCCAAGTTCGGGGGCGGCGTCATGGTGGCTTGTGCTTGAGGGGTCCCCGCTAAGGGATGCGATGGAGCCAGCTGAGCCAGTCCCGTGTTGGACAGAGAAACACTGGTTGCATAGGAAGTCACAGCAGGAGAATGGCTATAAGGCATGGCATGGGGGTCCATAATGGTGTTGGTCAGCTGCTGCAACTTGGCTAGACTGAAGGTGGCCGACGGCTGGGAGTAGCTGCC
>SJXQ01001887.1:276360-363132 GCA_006408695.1 Aepyceros melampus | reverse complement strand
GCGCGAGTCCTCCTCGCGGTCGTCCTCAGAGCCCGGCATGTGCTCCGACACCACGGACGCGTCGTGCGAGGTCTGCTCCTCCTCGGAATCCGGTTCCGTCTCCTCCTTGTCTTTCGGGTTCTCCCCGCTGCCCTGCACGTTAGGATCTAAAAAAGCCTCCCGGCCGCCAGGCTCCTCCTTGACGCCCTCCCGCGCCGGCGGCTCCCCCGGCTCCTCTTCCTTCTTGGTGGGCTCCAGGTGGCCATCGTCCTCGTCGTCCGCGTCGTGGTCTTCGCTCTGGTTGGTCTCCGCAGCCGTGTCCTCCTCCTCCTCTGGCTCCTGCCTGGCCAGCTCCTGCGGCGCCTCCTCTGACGGCCGCTGCTCTGCGGGGGCGCGGGGCTTCTCCTCCTCCTCGCCGGCCTCGGGCTCCTTGGCTTCGGCCTCGGGGCTGCTGGCGCCGGCGGGAGAGGCCGCCCTGACGTCACTGCTGGTGGTGTCCTCCTCCTCCCCGTCCTCGACCTCCTCCGCTTCCAGGGGCAGCTCCTCCTCCTCCTTCCTTTCCTCCGTTAAAGGCAAGTCTTCTTTTGGTTCAACAGTTTCTTCGCTCTCTTCCATTTTGGATTTACGTCCCGCTTTCGGAAGGGGGACAATGGGCTCAACGACGCACTCTTGAGCAGACAAGGGCACCATCTCCCGACTCAGCTTAAAGCTCGGCTTGCGGCCAGCTCTCTTCTTCCAGTGGACCGGTTTGCGGCTTTTGCCCTTGGGCCATCCCTTCTTCTTCTTCATGGGCGTGGACGTATCTGGCTCAAGCGGAGCGTCCTTCACATCACATTTTCTCAGGAGAGACACTGGCTTCAGGACAGGAGTGTCTGCACAGGAAGGATAAAAAATAAAATGAACCACAGGGTCTGGTATTTGCTAGTGCCGTTTTCCAAGCCCACATGTACCACAGAATTATCACCCCAAACTCCTGACTATCTTCATTTTTAAGTTAAGAATCTAAAGGAGAAACCTATTTTCACTCTGAAGTCACAGAGTGACTGGCAGAACAAGGAAAAGAATTCTGGTCCACCCACTAGGTTCAAGTGCATCATCAAAGCCAACTGCACATCTTTGGGAAGTTTGGGCCATCCCTTCTTCTTCTTCATGGGCGTGGACGTATCTGGCTCAAGCGGAGCGTCCTTCACATCACATTTTCTCAGGAGAGACACTGGCTTCAGGACAGGAGTGTCTGCACAGGAAGGATAAAAAATAAAATGAACCACAGGGTCTGGTATTTGCTAGTGCCGTTTTCCAAGCCCACATGTACCACAGAATTATCACCCCAAACTCCTGACTATCTTCATTTTTAAGTTAAGAATCTAAAGGAGAAACCTATTTTCACTCTGAAGTCACAGAGTGAACTGGCAGAACAAGGAAAAGAATTCTGGTCCACCCACTAGGTTCAAGTGCATCATCAAAGCCAACTGCACATCTTTGGGAAGTTACCCTAAGACTCAGTATCATCATTTAAAAAATGGAGATAAGATTTATAAGGACACAAATACTAGTAGTTCTCACAGCTACTTTAGACAAGCTGTCTTTACCATGTAAGTTTCGTATCAGCTCACTTATCCCTCCCCACCCACCCCTCATCATTTATATTATTGCTTTGGATTTCTACAAAATCATTACTTCGGGTAGTATCATGAGCCAACTACTCCAGGCCACGTCTGACCAGTCCTACAGGAACACTTCCCAGCGTGTTGTGTTTGTGTAAAAAGAGCTGCAAGGCATGCAGCCCTGGACAAATACTGACCTGAAGCAAAGGGTTTACTAGAAATTTGATATTAGCATCACTTTCTCACCATCACTTTTTCTAAAAACTATGAAATATCCATAGCATAATAAGTACATCCACATTTCCCATTAATTTTTAAAAAAGAAGACCAGCAAGGTAAGAACAGGAATTTTTTTAGGGGGTTGGGGGTGGAACTGGTGAGACTAAAAAGGTATAGTTACCAGTAGTAACCTGAAAATAAACAAAGGAAATGGCTACATTAGAGAAAATTCTGTTCAACAGGAACTTAGAGGATACTATTTTAATCTATGATGATATAAGACAGAATTTTGCAAAAATGCCACATTCTTTACAAAATAAATTTTTAGTTTCCTAGTTACATATCTCAAAATATAACACAATAAAATTCTGGAAAATCATGCACAATAAAGCAAAAAACTTAAGTCATCACTACATTAAAAGTATTGATTATACAAAAATATGAGACTGAAGAAAATGCAAGTGTCTACTAGATTTGAAATTGAGTGAATTTATTTTTAAAAGCCCAACTAGTCATGCATAAAAGCTATAGGTTTATGCACCAAGCGTGGACGCGATTCCTTGAATTCGCCCAGCAAAGCAAAGCAGTTCAGTGTGACCCCAGCAAGGAGGCCACACAGCACAAGGCAGGAAATTTGGGCAACGATGTGAACAACTAGTTTGGGATCCAAGTCATATATGAGCCCCTTCTTTTCATCTTTAAAGAGGAAATGACAACCAGTCTAATCACTGGATTTTTAGCTATGCCATAAAATTTAACTTATTTTGAGGTACTGTTACCTCAAATTAAAAATTAGAAATTTACTACTTGTTGAATAAGACATATTACAGATATGATTCAGGAACAGATTTGAAGCAAGTCCAATTTACACGAGTCTGACCTTATTCGAGAGCCACTTCTAAGCACTTAGTCATTTAACTGTATTTACGGAGTGCCTATTTTAAGCACTCAGCACACACAATTAGCAGAACAGGCCAGGTCTATAGACTGAGCACTCCAGTAAAGGGTTATTAATTATCTTCTTCACGCTCAGTCTCATATACCCATTAACTAAAGATACACATAATGGCTGAGAAAGGACTAGGCAAAAAGAACAATTTCTAAACAGCAAGATTACTATCTGCAGAGGCAAAAGCAGGTGCTATGGGGGAACTGGGAAAAAACTGACAAAAGGACGGAGAACTAAGGCAGAAGGTGAGTATGAGCACACTCGGCACAGCTCTTCAGAGGCTGCGAGTCATCCTGCACTTGCTCAGCGGGTCATCTGCCCTTCACCCTCTCTGCTGGAGGTTTTGCAGCTACCACTGCTGTATCTTTCAAAACCAGGAAACTACAACAGGCAACTACTCTGTGAAACATACCATCAGCATCATCTGACTCTTCATCATCGTCTTCATCTTTAGACTTCCTCTTAGAATCGGACCGACACCTGAGAACGTCCTGGGAGGCCAAGCGATGGAAGTACCCTCGAGAGAAGAGTTCGCTCTCATCTTCTTCTTCCTCCTCCTCATCAATCTCGAACGTTGGCTCTAATCTCGCATTGGCCTCTCAGAGTCGGAGTCTTCAAAAGGCTCGTCTAAGACCTCCGTGGTCTCAGAAATGGTCTCTGTGACCACACTGCTATTGTGGTGTTTGCGCTTTCGGACTCTCCTTCTCCGGTGAAGAATTGGTTTCTATTTAAGAGAGAAAGAAGCACTTTATTTACGGTAATGAACACCGTCATTTCCATTAATAACGATTAATAGTTTTTAAACCTGACAGAATTAGCACGTATCAAATGAGTATGCTGTTTGCCAAAAGACACTTTGAACATTAGTTCAAAATACCATAGTTAAGATACTATATACACATAAAGTGTCAGATACAGAAAGGATCATTGAAAACAATTTTGTAAAAGAACAGAGTAAAGAGTGGATGTTATCATTCCCCTACTAATAGTCTGGTTACACTTAGTACCCTAGGGAGCAGCCTATTTCAATACTGAAATGACACAAAGGCTAGTCTCTTCTCTTTTCCTCAAAAGAGAAAAAAAGACATAAAACAGCGTACATCTCACAGCTCCACTGTGTGTGTCAGCAGAACCAGCAGGAAGGCCACGCTCCACTGCCATGTGCTATCCACAGAGCTACAGTGAGGCACGGGAACGTGGAGTCTGGTGTTAGCGAGCGTTTCAGAAATAAACACATCTGGTGTTGGGACATGGCATATTAGGCATACTTCTGTACTAGGGTTGACCTAACATGTTAAATCACATAATAGATATCACAAAATGATATCATATATTACCAAAGCTGATCTAATTCAATCCCCTCATTCTACAGAGGCCAGAAAGGTTATAGGACTTGCTTTAAGGTCACATTCAGACAGTAAAGAAATGGCTATAAAATTATTTGCGATTCCTAGTCAAGTGAATTTCTTCAAAACTTTACAAGTATCCTGTACATGTACTCACTGCCTGTTACAATATTCTCTTTTTACACAGGGAAATAGCATAATTTTATTTTGTAAAAAGGCAACATAAGCCTAGGATGGCAAAGATATATTCTTCACAGTCACGTATGAACAGCAGGTTAATCAACTTTTCTCCACTTCAAACTTACTAGTCTTTCTAGTTGAGAACACAGTTTTTCAAACGAGGTTAAACACGGCCCTGCTCTAAGGAGAAATGGCTGATCCAAGGACTAGGGCATGAAAGTAAGTATCTATGAGGCCACACGGATATGTCAAGCAATAGGAAAAAATGGGTAACTCTCTCAAACAGAATTCCAAGTAATTAACACAGATATTCTGCTCTTAGGGAGCAGAGTATAACTTCCTGCATCTTAGGCATGGGCTGCAGGCAGTAACTTCCTTCCAAAGAGTACAGTATAGAAAGGGGTCTGAAAAAGGCAGTAACTCAAGAGTGAAGAGACCTGACAAGCCTGGCACCTGGACGTCAGGCGACCTGGGCTGACATCAACGTCAACAGCGAGGAGTCACACGGACAGCAGATGCCCTCGTATTTGGTCCTGGTACAGCCTGATAGCAGGTACCCTTCTATGATGTGATGAGAATGGCACTCTACCTCTGTAGGGCCTTCTTCCCAAAACACTTCACCCCATTTTAATACCATAAGGGGCATTCTACAGAATATCTAGCAAGTACTCCTCAAAACTGACAAGGTCATCAAAAACAAGGAGTCTGAGTAACTATCACCAGCAACCAGGGAGCCTAAAAAGACATGACAACTAAATGCAATGTATGTGGTGTGCTGGGTGGTATCCTGGGGAAACTGAGGGAAATCTGAACAAAGTATGGACTCCAGTTAAAGAAGTATTTATACTGGTTCACTATTTGTGACCAGTGTGCCACATCAAGGAAGAAGGTCAGTAACAGGGGAGACGGGGTGTGGAGAATATAGGAACTCTTCATACTTTCTTTGCAATAAACCTGTGAATCTGAAACTGCTCCTAAAATGGAAAGCTCTTTTTTCTCTGATAAATAGCCCTATCTTTTTTTTTTCCCCAAGGCTCTGCTAAGGAGAAGAATGATTTTATTGCTCTGGGTGAAAGCTGCCACCTCTCTAGTCCAGGGTGGCTCATCATAGACCTGACACGCTTCGGCCTGGCTGGTCTGCAGCAATGTTTAAAGTTCACTCCACAGTCTGGGAGATCTCTGGTATACAGTTTAACAGAATCTGTGACTACCAGCTCATAGCATTCAGTAATAACCTGGCTATCATTCAAACTTTGCAAGATGATGAAATACAGCTTAGAAAATACTTTGAAAACAAAGTTAAGTGAAACCACAGAGGGTTGAAGAGGACAGAGACCCAGGCAGGACACAGCGCCGTGCAGGGCAAGGGGACAGGCACCACTCTGAGTGCTGGGCACTGTCCCGCCCACTCTCCATGCAACTACAGAGTGTGCCTCTCCTTTTCTAGCAGAAACATTTCTAACCCATGCTTTTGGCCCCATGATTGTGGAATCTCAGCTCCCTGACCAGGGTTTGAACCCATGATCCCCACGGTGGAAACTCAAAGTCCTAACCACTAAACACGAGGGAAGTCCCCAGGGGATTTTTTAAATCCCTAATAAGTCACATATGAAATCAAACCAGCAAGCTGAAAACAGCCTGTCAGCCCTTAAATAAGTGGATGACTTCCAGGGGAGCACTCATGAACCAGAGCAGCCGAGTGCACATCCCTCATGCCCACTGGGAAGATCAGAGGCTAGGAGACACTGGGCATGCAGCTGAAAGGCTAGCCCTCTGTGGACTCCCGCCCCGACCTCCCAGAGCTCCGGGACGGGGCAGGGCGGGGTGGCCCCACCTTCCGCTTCAGCGTGGGCTTGGTGAGCACCGGGGGCGAGCTGGACCGAGGGCTCTCGGGCTCCCCGTCCTCCTCGCTGCTCTCGCTGCAGCCCCGCAGCGCCGGGCGGTCCCCATCAGCGTAGCGGCCTTCGCAGTAGCGACCCTCGCTGTAGCGACGGGGCAGCCGGTCGTGGGCGTCGGGCAGCCCGCACTTCAGGGGCTCGGGGCTCTTCTTCGGCGGGCCTCGCCAGAGCTCAAGCCCCTCGCTGGGTCTCCTCTTGGGCCCGTCTGGCTTCCCGTCCTGGCTCGGCTGTCCTGGGAGGCTGCCGATGGCTCCTCGCTCTCCATGTACTGCTCTTGGGAAGGTTCTGACTTTTCCTCACAGTCTCCGTACTGCTCCTGGGGGGCTGACGTCTCCTCCAAGAGCAGTTTCGGGTCCTTATCACCAAAACGTTCCTGGGCTTTTCTGTTCTTCCTCCCCCAGCGGCCTCGCCGAGACGGCTGACTATTGGCAGGAAGACTGTCACGGGGAAGGACCTGTTTGCTCAAACGAGTGGTACTGGCTGGTGTCGTAACTTCTGGTTTCTTTTCACTTTCTACTGAAGTGTAAGAATCCTGTTCTTTGTTCTCACGAGATGCAGACTTCCCCACCTGATTTTAGAAAATAAAACCATGCTGGTTAATTCTCAGTCTTATTGGTTACATCTCCTATTCTGGCCTTTTAAATGCTGGGTAAGAAAACAGAGCTTCAAAGATGACATTATTTAATACTTAACATAAATATCTCTTGTGTGATAGGGACTGTTTTAAAAGCTGTATGGGTAAAATCCACACCAATTATGTGAAATATTATTATTATATCCCCATTTCACAAATGAGGTAACTGAGGCACATAACATGTAAGTAACCTGCCCCAGGCCATGCAAAAGCAAATGAAGAAGCTGGGATGTAAGCCCAAACAGTCTGATCCAAGAGCCAGTACTCTTAACTACTATGCAAACAATAAACAAAGTGACTATTATTTTTCTTAAGTGTTAGTCACTCAGTTGTGCCCGACTCTTTGTGACCCCACAGACTGCACCCCCACCAGGCTCCTCTGTCCATGAGATTTTCCAGGCAAGGATACTGGAGTGGGTTGCCATTTCCTTCTCCAGGGGATGTTCCCAAGCCAGGGATCAAAGCTGGGTCTCCTGCACTGCAGGCAGATTCTTTACCTAGTGAGCTACAAGGGAAGCCTTGTATTATTTTTCTTATAATCTAGTAAATGAAATAAGACAGTTCATGAAATTTATCAGAAATTTATAAACAGAGAGGAGACAAACTCTAGGGCATGGGAAGATAAAGAGGGTGCTCAAAAAAAGAAAGAGAATTTCTGGAATGATTTTGACTTATTTTATTCTGAATACTTAATTTTACTTGGAAAATTACACTAATCAGGGGGCACTGAAACTATTTATATTTATCAAAAGAGAACACAGAGTTTTAAAGGGTGAAAGCACTGCTTTAAAAAAAAAAAAAAGACAGAGAACAGTATGCATCACTTGAAGAAAAATGTTGAAAATGATGTAGGACCTTCACTAACCCTCTGATGGCGAAAGACACCGAACCGTTTAGTGCTGTATTAGAAAATAGGCACTGCTTACATTATTCCCTTAATGTTTTAAGGAAAATGAATCTTCATTTTAAACAACAGTCAGATTTAAATTTAATTCAGATTCCTCAATTTCTATACAGCTTCAAACTTAGCTGCTTATAGGCACTCTTGATAAATACTCATAACTAACACAATATAACAAATTTGAAGGCTTCCTAATGATACAAGGCTTGAAAATATACAAATAAGTAAACAAAACCCAGTCTTCCTGAAATTTCTATCACTGAAATAAACCTAGAAATTCTAATGTGAGTTTACAGTACTGGTTTCAGATCTCATTATATGTACATCACAAACACGCCTGAAAACCAACACGCGCTCTTCCTTTACCAACACCGGGGACTGCCCGTGCCCTTACACTTGGCTCCAATTCTCCTTCCTGGCTCTGACGCTCTTCCGGCTCTCTCTCCTCCTCATCCTCCTCCTCCTCCTCTTCCTCCTCCTCCTCCTCCTCTGAGACAACAGAATTGGAGACTATGACGGGAGTCCAGCGCAAACACTCGGGATCTACGTCTACAGGCCGCAGATTCAGCTGAAGCTTTGCCATGTGATCCTGGATAAGCTTTTCCCGGCGGATAATCACAAATCTGAAACCAGAGAAAAGTTTATAGCAATCAATGACGCACCAGGAGTACCAATGAATATGGATCTACACTCCCAGAAAGCCCTGGAAATGAGAGCAGATAAATGCTTCAAAAACACCGCCTGGAAAGATACCACTGAGATGGCTCACAAACACGAAGCTGGATAAAGACTTCACCCTCAACTAGAGTGACGGAAGCGGTTGTTTCAGTCACTTTCTGTCTCACACTTCCCACCTCTGAAACTTCTGCTATTCTCTTGCATTCTGTCTTTTATTCTCCATCGTTCTGGCCCAAATGCCTCCTTTCTTTGTGACCTTTTCTCCATCACACTAGACAGGTAAGCTGTCTTTCCTCTGACCTGTAGCTCATTCTGTGCCAACTGTATGGAAATTAATCAAAG
Source organism: Aepyceros melampus (assembly GCA_006408695.1). Classification (NCBI taxonomy): domain Eukaryota; kingdom Metazoa; phylum Chordata; class Mammalia; order Artiodactyla; family Bovidae; genus Aepyceros; species Aepyceros melampus. The sequence goes on along the minus strand of SJXQ01001887.1, from coordinate 354,402 downwards.
GTGTATTTTAGTTGATACTATTTCTGCAGCTGTTACTTGTGTTGTGAAGGTGCTCCCAATAAATAACAGATTCAGTAGCTTAGGTCTGAAAGTTAGATGGAATACCGGAAAAAACGTTTTTTAAAAAATGATCACTAGTATAAAATATATAAAGGAAATGATGTCTCAGGATCACCAAGTACACCACTGATGTCAATTCATGCACTTTAAGTGATAATCTGGCTGCCCAATCCAAACACCTCTACCTAATCACCTTTCAAAGGTCACACAAAGGGATGTTAATACTCACTGGTCACTCCGGAAGTCCAGCATTCGCAGGTGGTGGAGTGTGGAAGTAATGTCTTGAGGGCAGATGCCAGTCAACTTACTCAACTTCTTGATGCTGATCTGCTTGTCGTTCTGGTGATAAAGGCACTCCAGTATTACACTTTTCCAGTAAGCCATATAGGAAAGGCGACCTAGATCAGACAGCGGTTTCTCTGGAGACCCTGCTTGGCCTTCACGCTTTGATAACAAATAACCTAAAGAAACCCCCAAATCACAAATACGTCAGAGAGCCTAAAAGATAGCAGTTGACAAAAATAACAAGCCCTTCTTCCATAATCAATCTAAGTATTACAGGCTATAATTTCAGAGGCTAATTCCTTCAAGAACAAAATTACAAAATTACTTGAATACAAATTTGCAAGAAGATTACACAATTTATATACTCTGGACATTGAATTAGTATTATTTTGTCTAAGTTAATATAAGTCACATTGTTAGAAATATGAAAACTGTTAAAAATCAAGACTTCATAGTAACAGGCGGCACAGATAAGATCGAGGCAAGAATGCTTTTTGCCTCAATGTACGATGGGGGAAACCATCCTTGCATGTTTTACTTGGGCCTCTAGATGGCAACAGAACTATTTATTTGCACAATGTCAGACTGCCTTCAGTTTTTACATAATCCTATTAAGACTGTGGTTCTATGAGGGGCCTCTATGACAATTTCTGGCTTCAACCGAAGCATCCCTCCGGTCGCCCACCACCCTAATTCTTGATAAGCGTAAATGGCCGCAGCCAGCATCGTTGTGTGGGGCTGTTACTCTGCCTTCTTGTCCAATGCATGGAACAGGAAAAGGAAGGAGTAAACTCTAAGCTAAAGTTTCAAAAATGGAGACAGAAGAAAAAGGTAGCATTTTGTCATCAAAGAAAATATCCATCTAAGAATGGTAAAGTGGGAAAATACATTACATTAGGAAAAGTTTTAAAATAAAAACAAATACTATAATCATATAGATTGTTGTTTGTATAGCTCCAAAAAAAATGACTGAAAATATTCCTCCCAACTCTGCTACTTAATGGCATAACACATCCGATCATAAGTTCTATTTCAAAACAATATATTGATGCTAAAGGAAACAGGGTGTGTTTTATCCTCTACTGCTGCTACTGCTAAGTCACTTCAGTCGTGTCCGACTCTGTGCGACCCCACAGACGGCAGCCCATGAGGCTCCCCCGTCCCTAGGATTCTCCAGGCAAGAACACTGTAGTGGGTTGCCATTTCCTTCTCCAATGCAGGAAAGTGAAAAGTGAAAGTGAAGTCACTCAGTTGTGTCCGACTCTTAGCAACCCCATGGACTATGGCCCACCAGGCTCCTCTGTCCATGGGATTTTCCAGGCAAGAGTGCTGGAGTGTGGTGCCATTGCCTTCTCCGTATCCTCTACTACTACATTTTCCTGTTTTTCCAACTAGTAGTATCCTCTACTACTAGTTGGAAAACAGGAAAATGTAAAAAATAACCACATATGGTGGTTATATTGTGTCACATATTGGCATGTATTTCCAAGTAACTATGGTTAGGGACACAGTCTAAGGCTAAGTAGAATAAGGTTGACTGGTCCATGTGAGAGAATTAACACTAGAAATGTAACCATCTGATATTTAGAAGAACTGCCTCTCAGAGTCCTTTTAACCATTACTTCTGAAAGTATTCCTTTAAATATTACTATTTTGAGCAAATATCTGAGGGGAAATATTCCCTCAAATACCACTATTCCACAATCAACAGAAAGCATGTGTGTGCAGTTGTGTCTGACTCTTTGTGATGGCATGGACTGTAGCCAGCCAGGCTCCTCTTCCATGGAATTTTCTAGGCAATAATACTGGAGTGGGTTGCCATTTCCTTCTCCAGGAATCAATAGAAAATTTACCTCAAATACACATTTACTTTCAAAGCAAGATTATCAATGTATAAAACAAAATGCAAGTTCCACATGATCTTTTTAGAACAGTTAGCTTTCAATTTTTAACTCAAATTACATTATCGACCCTATCCTTTACTTCTGTCATTTTTAAAGGCGCATCGCATATTTTTAACCACTAGGTAGAGCCTGTAACTAAAACGCGCTGCACACATTTCTCAGGTAACTGGGTAAGAAAAATAGGGCAGGTGCTGCACTTCTTTATTAGTGCTAATTTAAGCAGTTCTACAAAGCTTTTTAATATTGTGAGACAGAATTATTGCATAAAATAAAACTAAGTTCCACTGTAAATAGCTGCAAATTAAAACTATTTGCTATAAATCACATAGAAACTCATATCTAATATTAGCAATTTAAAAATACTTTATATCCAACCAAAAGAAAGTCCACAAGAAGATACAATGAGGAGCAGTTACGTTACTATAATCCTTACTGAAATCGATGAGAAACCTCCCATAGCCCTTGCGTTGGTACTGGGGAAGAATCATTATACAGGAAACGTTATATTTCTGTTGACAGTGCTTTTCCTGGTAGAGAAACAAAAGTCTAGTTTTAAAACAACAGGCTGGTAAGACTACACACTAATGTTAATTTTTAAAAAGCAAAGATTAACAGTCAAAACCACAGCCCTGGTCCTTTGGGATTAGCAATGCACGTCAAGAAAAAAAATACCCCTCTGAGAGGGAGAGGACAGTGTTAAGTCCCTGGCACTCCCCACAAAGCAACCATCCCCAGGAGAAAAAGATAACCTGAAGTGACGCCGCCCAACACCATCTGCAACTCAAAAACAGTATGCCAACGCCTGAGATGAGCAGAGGAATCCGAGTCCTGACCCGTCTGCAAAGCTGCAAACGCTGCTGTCAATGTGGCCCCTAGAAGTGGGACAGTTCACCACCGACTTCCAAGTTCCTTTTATTGTAGTACCTGCTTTGGAGCTACATACGGTGGGTATAAATACACCTCTATAGATCAAGTAATATATTTTAAATTATACGTAACTATTGAAATGGCCTACTAACAACTAGGGCTTTTCACTGAACTATTTTTATACAGTTAGACTTTATCACAGGCTTTCTTACATAAAACTGCATCTCTTACGCTGTCTGATAACAAAAGAAACTTTTTTTCTCTCCAAGAGAATGGAAAATGGAAGGAGAGAAAGTATCCTTTAATAAAAAATGGCTTCTTAAAAATTCTTACTTCTGTGCCTAAAATTCAAATTGGGAAGAGAAGATTTAAACAGAGAAAGAACTCAGACAGGTAATGGCTCTGTTTATTTCACAAGTTCTACCTATCATCACCAGGGGAGTAGAAGCCATGGCAAAGCTTTCCCTCTGGGGTGTGAGTAGCAGTTCCGTGTTCCCAGCAGAGAACAGTCTGTTGAACGTTACTAGGCACCTGCTGGCACCTGCTAAGTGTCTCAGTGGTCCTCCTGCTTCCCTTTCCAGAAAGCTACCCAGCACCCAGAAGGGGCTGTGTCCTGTACTGCCTCCTAGTGACAACCAAAGGCTGTTTCACATTTCCATACGAATTCAAGACAAATTTCAGCTGCTATACTACTTTAGAAAAGTAGCCAACAAGGTGGCAGCCCTTGACATCATTCTGGGTTAGAACATAAAAAAGAAATGGCTCCACGTCATAATAGAGTGTTTTGTGGTCAAGAAACAACTTTGCCAAGAGACACAGGTTCTGACAATAAATGGTACTCACATTCCCATCAACCTAGAGGGAAAAAACAGACAAAACGGTCAGCAAGGTGTCTCTTTAATTCTAGAATAACACACGTCAGCAAAGAGTGCATGTGAGTACTCACAGTCCAGCCCAGGAGGAGCTGGCAACTCTCAGAACACACTGGATCTGGAAGCTGTGCCTTGCAATGGCAGAGGACAGTGACTGCTACTTTAAGAGAGCTAAATACACAGAACACTGCCCTTCAACAAAGCACAGAAACAGGCCAGACGAGGAGGCGATGGCCGTTTCCAAAACAGCATTTTGCTTTTATAAAAAGACTGACTACAGGAATCCTTCAGATGCCAAGCTGATCTGATGTATTTTTAAAAGTATCTAATTCAACAAAAGATCTAAATGTAACCTCTTCTAAAATACATCTGTTTAGCAAAACAAAGTAAAACAACAGTTTAACTTCAGACAAAACGGTCAGCAAGGTGTCTCTTTAATTCTAGAATAACACACGTCAGCAAAGAGTGCATGTGAGTACTCACAGTCCAGCCCAGGAGGAGCTGGCAACTCTCAGAACACACTGGATCTGGAAGCTGTGCCTTGCAATGGCAGAGGACAGTGACTGCTACTTTAAGAGAGCTAAATACACAGAACACTGCCCTTCAACAAAGCACAGAAACAGGCCAGACGAGGAGGCGATGGCCGTTTCCAAAACAGCATTTTGCTTTTATAAAAAGACTGACTACAGGAATCCTTCAGATGCCAAGCTGATCTGATGTATTTTTAAAAGTATCTAATTCAACAAAAGATCTAAATGTAACCTCTTCTAAAATACTTCTGTTAAGCAAAACAAAGTAAAACAACAGTTTAACTTGTGCCAGCAGCCAGAAGCAATGTAATCAGACTGCCAAAATGAGGTTTCCCCCTAAATAAAGCTCCTTGAGGGATTCTCATCTATTGTCAGGAGCAAGGAGCAGGTTCCCTGGGCTCCGGCTGGCCAGGGTCAGGAGCACGAGGCTGTATGCTCCCAGCACCTTGCAGTGTGTGCTCCTCTATGAGCACGCCAATGACCACTTACATCAGACCCAAAGACACTGACATTTTAAGACTGCAACTTCTGGAAACTCTGTGGCAGTCCAGAGGTTAGCACTCTGTACTTTCACTGCTGAGGGTCTGGGGTTCAACCCCTGTTTGGGGAACTAAGATCCCAGAAGCCACACTGTGTGGCCAAAAAAAAAAAAAAAAAATGCCACTTCTTTAGCAATTTAATGTACAAAACACCTTTACCCTCCCTGAAAGGTCAAGAGCTCCTCTATTCCTCACCTAAAATAAAAGCTCTGGGAAGATTAAGAAAGTGAGAGCTGGAGCAGATCCTGACAACCTGAAAGTCTATCATCGTCGGAATTAACAGAACCGAGCACATGGTAGGTACTCAGTTAGTAGCTGGGCAATCAAACCAGAACTGAGATCAAGGAATTAAAAACCACTATTAACAAACAGAATCACAGGCGTAGCCTAAGTCAAACAATCATGATGAAGTCAGGAAATATTAGGATTTACTACAGCTATTACATATAGACCTCTACACAGCATTCCTTTAAATAGAGCCGTAGAAATCCTTTAAGTGCCATGTTTCATAGAGTCTGAGACACAATCTTATCACATTTATACAAAAGTAAAATCTGTTGGCATTAAAATATCAAATGGAGTCATATATATATATATATATATATACACATATCTCATAATTTGCAGTACTTTGACCTTCTGAGTGGAACATAAAATATGTTACAACTGATGTCTTTGATTCAATGAAATACAAAATAGTTTCAGAGATCAAGTTTGTGAACTGGTACCCTTAGACTGACCTAATTCTGATTCTCCCCTACAGAGCTGAACTACTGACCCCATAGTGAGTGAACAATAGTAAAACATTTCCAAAACAAATCAAGCTGTGCAACCAGATAAAGCACAGGGGCCGCTGTATTTGAAATGGATAGGAAGACAACTACTAAACATCATCTACTTTACCTCAAAAACAGAAATGTTATTCTTTCTATAAATCTCATTAGCAGGAGGATGGAACCAACCACACTTCTTCATGTGCTGCTGCAGAATAGTTCTACTTTTCATATATTTTAGACAGAATTCACAGAGATATAACTTAGGCAGCCTGTAAAAAAAAAAAATTACACAAACAAGAGGGCTTTATATAAGACTTTAAACTTTCACTCTTATTCTTTCTCATTACTACCCAGGTAAAAAGGTAAAGAATGTATCATTATCCCCATTAATCAAATTTTTAAAAAAGGAAACACAAAAATCAAAGACAAAACTAATTTGGATAACAGGATCCAACTAATCAATAGCAAGAGGGCAGGGGTGGGAAATCAATTCACACAATCCAGGGATCTTCCTAGTAAACTAACCTTTGTCGTCTTTTAAAGTTACCCACCAGACAGCCATGAAAATCTCACCTTCTCTCCTCCTTGATAATCTCCAATAAGTAGAAAGTAAAGTCTACCTTGGGAACACACCAGTAAGTGAAGACCTTGTTAAACTGTATATTCGTTCTTTATTAGATCATTCCCTCATTAATTTCAGAAAATGAACATGTACTGAACACCATCAGGCCCTGCCTCAGGTATACTAGGTAGAGGCTGAGTATGATGGACATATAGTGGGGACTGTAAAAGCAGATTCTGTACCTATTTTTAAGTATAAAATTATAATATGGAAAACGTTTTTTCAAGTTAGGGCATGCTACACTACCTCCTTCCTTCTGCTCCGAAATTCTGGCTTTCTCTCCAGTCAAATATGACATTAAATCCTGTACCTCAAAGTTCTACTTTCAACGACTGAAACAAAATCTCTAATTATGCTTCATCTATATTGTTATTTTTATATAACAATTTATATTTATTCAATACGCTTGCTTTTTAGCAGGAGGACTTCTCCCTTGCAAAGTCTCTGTGATAAGGAGCCAGGCAATAAAGTGGTTGTGCGTGCATGTGTGCTCAGCCATGTCTGACTCTCTGTGACTGAAGGCCACAGCCCGCCAGGCTCCTCTGTCCATGGGGTTATCCTGGGAAGAATACTGGAGTGGGTTGCCACTTCCTCCTCCAGAGGATCTTCCCAACTCAGGGATCTAACCCGAGTCTCCTGCCTCTCCTGCGATGCAGATGGATTCTTCACCACTGAGCTACCTGGGAAGCCCTACTAAAGTGATTAGGTCAGCTCATAAAGCCACAGAAGGAACATAACCTAAACTAAAAGCCAGTGGCTTCTGTAAGTATTTCAGTCTGGACTGAGAAGACTGCATGGCTCTGGCTCTCTATGATAAACACATACCCCATCTATCCTCAGCACAGAGGCTCCCCTGTATCCTGAACCGTGTCCCAAACTTGTAAGCATGCTAAGATCTGATACTATAACAAAAACTGTATATACAAAAATACGGGATGATACAATGACAAGAAATATAATCCAAATATATCTTCTCTCATACAAATGCATACTGAGGCTGAAGGAAACTGAAAAAAAAAAAACCTCTGTTTATATACTTTGGGTATTAATCCCTTATTGATCATATCATTTGCAAGCATTTTCTCCCATTCAGTAGGCTGTCTTTTCATTTTGTCAATGGTTTCCTTTGCAGTACAAAAGTTTTTAAGTCTAATTAGGTTCCATTTGTTTACTTTTGCTTTTGTTTCCTTTGCTTTAGGAGATTAAAAAAAAAAAAAAACCTGCTCCAATTTATATCAAAGAGTATTCCAGCTATATTTTCTTTTAGGAATTTTATGGTTTCAGGTCTTATCTTTAGGACTTTAAACCATCCTGAGTTTATTTTTGATATTAGAAAACTGTCTAGTTTCATTCTGTTACATGTAACTGTACAATCTCCCAATATCATTTACTGAAGAATCTTTTTCCCACTGTACACTCTTGCTTTCTCCATTATAGACTGACTGTAAGTGGTGGGTTTATTACTGGCCTATTATGTTTCATTGATCTCTGTGTGTCTGTGCCAGGACCACACTGTTTTGATTACTGCTGCTGCTGCTAAGTCACTTCAGTCATGTACGACTCTGTGCAACCCCAAAGACGGCAGCCCACCAGGCTCCCCCGTCCCTGGGATTCTCCAGGCAAGAACACTGGAGTGGGTTGCCATTTCCTTCTCCAATGCATGAAAGGGAAAAGTGAAAGGGAAGTCGCTCAGTCATGTCTGACTCTTAGCGACCCCATGGACTGCAGCCCACCAGGCTCCTCCGTCCATGGGATTCTCCAGGCAAGAGTACTGGAGTGGGGTGCCATCGCCTTAGTCAACCCTCCAGCTCTGCTTTACTTTCTCAAGATTGCTTTGGCCATTTGGGGTCTTTTGTGTTTCTATACAAATGAAAAAATTTTTATCCTAGTTCTATGAAAAATGTCCTGAGTAATTTGACAGGAATTGCAATAATGAGTAGATCACTTTGCATGGTATTGTCGTTTTTAACAATAAGTTTTCCAATCTATAAACATAATATATCTTTTCATTTGTCTATGTCATCTTCAGTTTCTTTCATCAATGTCTTACTGTTTTCTGAGTACAGATCTTTTACTTCCTTAGGCAGCTTTATTCCCAGGTATTTCATCCTTTTTGATGCAGTGGTAAATGAGACTATTTCCTTACTTTCTGATAGTTCACTGTCAGTGTATAGAAATGCAACAGACTTCTGCATATTAATTCTGTGTATCCTGCCAACTTTACCAAATTCATCAGTGAGCTCCAAACGTTTTTTGTGGCCTCTTTAGGACTTTTCTAGCTATAGTGTCGTATTATCTGCAAACAGTGACAATTTTACTTTTCCCTTTCCAATCTGGGTTCTTTATTTCTTTTTCTTGTCTGACTGCGGTAGCTAGGACTTCCAATCTACGTTGAATAAAGTGGTCTTGTTCCTTGTCTTGTTCCTGACCTGAGAAGAAATTCTTTTGGCTTTCCACAACTAGCCGTGGCTTACCCTACATGCCTTTATTATCTGTGTTCTCTCTATGCTCACTTTCTGGAGAGTTTTTAATCAAATGAATGTTGAATTTTGTCAAAAGCTTTTCGTGCATCTGAGATGATCACACTATTTTCAATTTGTTAATTCTTTTCTTCAGTGTGTTGTTTCACACTGATTTGCAGATCAACTGAAGAATCTTTGAATCCCTGTGATAAATCTCACCTATTATTTATAATCATTGCTTATGATCATTTTAATACATTGTTGCATTTAATACATTGTTGCATTCAGTTCAGTTCAGTGGCTCAGTGTGTCTGACTCTTTGCCACCCCATGAATCGCAGCACGCCAGGCCTCCCTGTCCATCACCAACTCCCGGAGTTCACTCAGACTCACGTCCATCAAGTCAGTGATGCCATCCAGCCATCTCATCCTCTGTCTTCCCCTTCTCCTCCTGCCCCCAATCCCTCCCAGCATCAGAGTCTTTTCCAATGAGTCAACTCTTCGCATGAGGTGGCCAAAGTACTGGAGTTTCAGCTTTAATATCATTCCTTCCGAAGAAATCCCTTCTTCGGAAGGGCTGATCTCCTTCAGAATGGACTGGTTGGATCTCCTTGCAGTCCAAGGGACTCTCAAGAGTCTTCTCCAACACCACAGTTCAAAAGCATCAATTCTTCAGCACTCAACTTTCTTCACAGTCCAACTCTCACATCCATACATGACCACAGGAAAAACCATAGCCTTGACTAGATGGACCTTTGTTGGAAAAGTAATGTCTCTGCTTTTCAGTATGCTACCAAGGTTGGTCATAACTTTTCTTCCAAGGAGTAAGCGTCTTTTAATTTCATGGCTGCAGTCACCATCTGCAGTGATTTTGGAGCCTCCAAAAATAAAGTCTGACACTGTTTATTGTTGCATTGGTTTGCTAGTATTTTGTTAAAGATTTTTGTATCTATGTTCACAGTGATACTGGCCTATAATTTTCTTTTCTTGTGGTATCTTTATCTTGTTTTGGTATCAAGGAGATGCTTGCCTCACAGAATGAGTTCAGGAGTACTATGTCCTCTACAATTTTTTGGAATAATTTGAGAAAAGACAGGTGCTACCACTTCACTAAATGTCTGGTAGAATTCACCTATAAAGCCATCTGGTCTTGAAGCTTTGTTTGCTGATAGTTGTCCTATTACTGATTACATTTCATTACTGGTAATTGGTCTTTTCACATTTTCTATTTCTTCCTGCTTCAGCCTTGGAAGATTGTTCATGTCTAGGAACTTTTCCATTTCTTTTGGGTTGTCCATCTGATTGACATAGCTATTTGTCATAGTCTCTTATGATCCACTGTATTTTAAAAGCCTGTGAATTTATTAAAACCAAGACTACTGGGATGACACTTTAGTCTAATGGGAATCATTCAATAAAACTCTAGAAAAGATCAAATATTTCTTCTAATAAGAGTACAGATGGTTGCAGTTCTCTCATTGAAAAAATTTATCAAATAGGAAAAAATCAGATCATGAAATGAAGTGGTTATTGAAATGAGGAACACTCCCCGACCTAAAGAACACTGCTGAGTACTGCTTTCTGCCATCTTCTCCTTGACAACACCTAGGCCCAGACTATCGAGGAGATATATGGTCACTCTGACTAGCTGCATCATGTGGGTATAGCCCCGACACTTGCATTTATTTTAAAGTCACCCATTACATGGAAAGCACAATCTCTGAAGTCAGGACTGGGCTGCAGCTGTATTGGTTCCCTTACCTCTATGATAATGCAAATATTCTTCCTATTGTGGCTTTAGAACATTGCCCAAGACAGCAGCAGTTTGTGTGGCTTTTACAATACCTCAATAGTAAAATCTTAATACGATAGAAATTACACCAGATACTCAAGTCAAAGATCATGGTACAGCCATCTGAGATCAATCTAGATATCAATGCTACATGGAGTAGTCATGTACAGCGGCTAAAAGTTATAGCTTATGTTAAGAGAAAAGTGGGGTTAAATCCTGGTTCTCCCACTTATAAACTGTATGGTCTTGAATATGTTTGCTGGGTCCTGGACTGTAAAAACAGAGATAGCAATATTCACCTCAAAGAATTATTCCAGAGATGTTTAGTGAGCTCAGTGAATAGTAACTATGGCTATTATTTATGATTAATACTATGAATATTTTTATTCTCCTTTCATCCATTTTATTTCATCATTTAATGGTCATTCAAAGATTTTGAGGATGCTGTTCCTTAGTAATTGGGGTTGTACATAATCTAAGCATCAAGTCAAGTCAGGAACAGGATCAAAAGGAAAAGCAAGGTTCCCAAACTACTCAAATATGTGAGAATCTGCCTTTTTAGGATCTTAATACAAACTTGTAGCAAAAAGGTTATTAAGAAGCTAAGGCTCTAAACAGCTCAGGAGTAGAGAATATTCCATGATCACAGTTCCTCTTGCCTTTAGCCTATTTATGTCACGTCTTTAAAGGCAGAGTAGGGCCCTCTATGGACCCATCTGCCATGTGTGTGCATCACATCACCCTGCGGGGGAAACCTCAGGTTAAAACCTCTGGTTTATATTCTTCAACGTCTGAGACCTAATCATACTGCTCCAAATGAAGCTGCTTCATTGCTGTTGTTTCACTTTATTTTGTTTTTTAAAAATCATGGATGTAAGATTACTTAACATATACCACACACACAAATATCTGAGTATTATAGGAGATAATACGTAATACCATTTCCCAAATAATTTTTCCTTTTACGATATTTTCTTCTTTGTTTTTGCTCCAACTGTCCTACTTTGCATGCTTTAGGATTCGGAAAATTTTTAAAGTGTTTAGAACTTTTATTAATAAGAAAATAATTTAGAAGTAATTTAGCAGAGAATAATAGTCATTAACAAAGTAAAAATATAGGTTTATTATTTAGAAAACGCGATCTCTAAATATTATAGTCAACTCAAGTTCAAAGAACTCAGAAGTGAAACAAGTCTAAACTCAATAAAACTGTTTTTTGAAAATGTAATTAAGAAAATTAAGACTATATAGATAGGAAAAATAATAATTACTAAAAAACATATAAATTACACAATATTATCTGCTCTTTTCAGGGAACCCTTCACAATGGTGACTAATGAGAAGTACAGAAAATGTCCAAAATTCTACTTAGATGTATGTTACAGTTCTTTTCCTACTGCTGCTTTCTCTTACAATTCCTATTAAACGTCCAAGGTTATTTATTTTTCTGCTGGCAATGTTTGCTCTTTCACTGGTAACTAACTCCCTCAAATTTGATTAAGAAGTCAAATTCTAGGGACAAACTCATCAGAGCAAAATGCAACGTTTTCAATCAGACTTAATATCTTAAAATTGACGGCCTCATTCTCATCTTCTCTGTCTCCACTCCTGACTAAATGAGCTCCTCTCCTCCTCCCGCCCTGGAGAGGATGAGAGCAGGTGCCTGGAGCTCCACTCTCCGCATGGCAGCCGCTAGGACGGCGACACATGGGCTGAACAGGCTTTCTGTTCTATGTGGGGCACTCTTGTGATCTGCACAGCTGGTAAAGAGCTCACTTAAAAATGGTAATAATTTATTTTAAGCCTAATGATGAAATTAATTCAACTTTGCTGTTCTTGATTATACAATACCCTGGCTAGCCATAACTCCTGAGGAAGACATTGCATTGAATACCTGTGTTCTGTAGGTAGTTGAGGAATTTCTTTCCCTCTTTTAACATATATACATAATATATAATTTAATGTTTTTAACAAACTCAGATTGTTATTCTTCCATGAAATAAATAGAATAATGCCTTAAAGGTCTAACACAAAATTTGGAGGTAACTGATTCTACAAAAAATGGCTCTCAGCTACTGTGTTTCATAAGCTTGTATGTTAATTTCCTGGGGTTTCACTTTCTACCCCCGTCTCTCTGTCACTGAGGTCTGGGTCTCACTCCTATTTTTCTAATTTGCTTAGATTTGTAAGCCAGATTGAAGAATTAATGACTGCTGTACTTCAAATGCTAAGCAGTGATTAATTTTTTGACTGAATCTTATTTTTCAACTCTTTTAATTTCAACCCTAAAAGAAAAAAATAACTGACGTTATTGAGCACTCACCATTTTTAAGTGATTTACATGATTCTACTCATTTAATGTTCACAACAAACCTCCTGAGATCAGAACTATTATTATCCCTGTTTTACAGATGAGGAAACTGAAGTACCAAGTAGCTAGGTAATTTCTAAGGTTATATAAACGTCAGAGCTAAGTCAGGAAATGAATCTGGCTCCACTAAGCTCACTACGTTATCCCAAAAAGCTGGTGTTTGATCCGTTTTTATATCTAGAAACCTAAGCCATTTATATATAATTTTATACCATTTGGCTAATTATTCCTGGGAAAACAAATAATTTACTAAGTTTGTTAAATTATAAAAATTTAAATAAAAGGCTACTCAGTAAAACTTTATTTATAGTTAAGTATATGAATTTCTCTTTATAAGAAGTTTTCGGTGTGAGATATGAAGGTCAATTTCTCATAAAGAAAAAATGTTCCCCTTTCATTCTGACCATGTGTCAGGCTTCCGATCTTAAGTAATCGTTTCTGGATGGGCTACAGAAAAGAAAATCTATTATAAAGCCAACTGAGACCAAGTGCTGCCGAAGTACGCTGCCGTTATGGACACTGAAAACCTATCAGTTTTTTTTGAATGTAAAGAGAGAAACTGGACTACAACAATGTCCCCAAGATCACGTCTAGTGCTGCAGTTCTAGGAATCTAAGAACAAAAGGTAAATGGCCTCTCAAAACATACCTTGAGTATTCTTGAGGATATGGAGAGGAGTACCAGGTATGAATTTCATACTTCCCAAACTCAATAACAGAGGGACAGCGGACTTGTGGATCAGGAGGACCAGTCACTCCAACTTTCTGTGCAGTGAGAAAATACACAGATTACATAAGTTAGCTACATTAAAAACACTAAGAGTGCAGTAAGAAAATACACCGGTTATGTAAGTTAGCTACATTAAAAATACTATTAAAAAAAGAATAAATAAAATAAAAAATAAAAATACTATGATAGGTAACAAACAAAACAAAACACCATCTGAATTGAAAGTGTCCTGTTCTCAGGATTCCACAAGGAATTAGAAAAGCCAGAAACAAGCCAATAAGTTCTGAAATAAACTGTCTTATTCTTTAAAACGAGCAACCAAACAAAAACTATGCTAATAAATCTCCTAGAACCAAGTGCAGTTGGTGACCCTACAGTTTCCATATTTAACAATACTGTGAATATCCTCAACTAAACTCCTTCCTTATGACTCAGTAGTTAAAGAGACACCGCCGGCACGTGGGGATTCAGAGTCAGGGATGGGGAGGAGGGCCTGCTGCCCACAGACTGAGATGAGACAGACAGCACCCCAACTGACAGCAACAGCAACGACCTGCTCAACATGGGAGTGCACACAGAAAGCAATCATCCTCTAGCCTGCACAAGTAGGTACGAAGAACAATATGAAAAGAATATACCAAAACAAGAGTCTTCAGTCCATGTACACTTCTCCTAAAATTTCCTTCCTAGCAGCTTTTCACAGGGGAATTTGATTTGCCCTGCGCCCAATGTAACAAGACTCACATATGCATACAGGCATACCTCAGAGATACTGTGCATTCGGCTCCAGACCACAGGAACAAAGTAAGAATCACAATAAAGCACGTCACAAATTTTTGGTTTCCCAGTACATATAAAAATTATGTTTACACTCTAGTCTATTAAGTTTGCAATAGCATTATGTCTTAAAAAAAGACAACAGACATACCTTAATTTAAAAATATTTTATTACTGAAAAATGCCAACCATTATTTGAGCCTTCAGCAAGTCCCATAATAGATCACCAGAGCAAATACAATAATAATGAAAAAGTTTGAAATATTGCAAAAATTACCAAAATGTGATAGAGACATGAAATGAACACATGAATGTTCTTAGAAAAATGGTGCTTGCTGATACACTTGCTCAACTCAGAGTCGCCACAAATTTCAATTTGTAAAAAACATTATAATCTGTAAGCACAATAAAGTGAAGAGCAATAAAAGAAGGTATGTCCCCGTGTATGTTGTATATATAACATATAATACATAACCATGTATAATTATCATGGATATTCTATAAACATGAATTAACATTTTTAAAAATAGAGCTAGAATTCAACCTAATCAAACACAAGTATTAATAACTTTTAAAAGGAGCAACCAAAATTATCCTTCACCATTTTATGCTTTAAAAACCATTGAGAGATTACTAAAAGTCCCTTGCTGGAGCTCATGACAATCACACACTCCACCCCACTCCCACTTCTAACAAATCTAAAAAGATATAATATCAAATTTATATTCTTTTTATAAATTTATTTAAGGAAGACGCCTCTTCACCATAACTCATCTGAAGACTCCCTCTGGTCTAACCACTCCCTTTTCTAAAAGGCCAAGGGACGTATCTCAGGTTTCATGTTGGAGCATAGCCAGGTGAAACCTCACCTCTTCCTTAAGACACCTCAAAACAAAAGACAAACATCTGTTAGTTGGATAAACTGTGTTACGACACCAAGGAGCACTGAGGCTCTTTCAAGAGCAAAAATCGAAAAGAAAAACACAAAATGGGGTTAGAGTAAGATTTTTTTTTTGTTTTTCAAAAGCCAAACAGAGCTCTGCAAAAGGTTTTAAACACATTGTTCTTTAAACTACATTCCAGAATCATGTACTGTAATTCACAAAGTAGCATCTTTTAGCCTATCTTCACAGCTCCAAATAACAAGAACAGTAATACAGAAAATATCAAAATAACCAGTCAGAAACCAAATCTAACCTCCTGAGCCAAGGATCACACAGGGCGAGACCACGCACCTGCGGCGACATCACCTGCTGCTGGAGAGCCTTCCGGTCCGCGGCCGGGCGCTCCTCCAGGCGGATGCCTGACGTGAAGGTGGACACCCAGCTCCAGTACAGCTGTTTGCACATCGCCTCCACTAAGAGGGTCTGCGGAAGGCTGGAGGCACGGCACGCCTCCCTGCCGTCAGGGCCCTCGGCCTCTGCACTAGCAAACAAGCCCGGCCACCCTCCAGCTCCCTTGTGAAAAAAGCCTCTGAGTCAGCGTGCAGAAGCAACAAAGGCTGCGCAGTCAGGAAGGAACAGGTGCACCCAACCACCTGTTAACCCAGTCCTTGCCAAAATCGAACTGCCAAGTCTGAATTACAAGGTTATCTTTGATTTCATGTGTAAATTTCAGTCAAAATGTCATTAAATATGCAACTTTCCAAAGTAGCAGGTATTTAACAAATCAAGAGCACATAAGTTTTGTAAGCTTTTAACTCAGGTGCTCCCACCCTGTGCCTTCCTTCTCATCTGAATACACCAGAACGGCGAAAACAAGACATACATTCTGGGCCAGAATGGACTGTCCAACCTAAGAAAACACCGGAGAGGGCACTGAACGCACTAGCAATTGGGCTAAATCAAAAGAGCTAACTTTAAATATGCCTATTCTAGATAATAAAACTTATTACCAGCCATTCTGGAGAAAAGATTGTTACATTTCTGCAAAAAACTCCACTTCCATCCAATAGAGAGACCACTCCTGCATACAGAGACCCGCAGTCTAGATCTGGTACAAAAGGCAAATCACAACTGAAGCTGATGCAGCCCTGCCCCCTCCCGGCCAGATACTTCTTTTCCATTCCCTGTGGGAATGACACTCTGAGGTGGGAGTGGAAGGTAGGATTCCCCTTAGTATCAACACGAGAATGTGCAATGGTGGGGGAAGATGTGTCTTTCTGACACTGGAACATTTCCCATGAAAACTTTAATAAAAAACAGTCCTGTTCCTTAAGGATTAAAAGTTACCTGATGAAACAGATGTGTAAGAATGAGGCCACATGCTGCGAGGTGGAGAGAGCATGGACTGGGGAGAAAGAGCCTCAGCATGGTGGGGTGCCTCCCGGGCAGACCCTGCATCTTGCACTGTCATCCCCGTCATTCCCCATTCAGTCCTCAAAGCAGGGAACACATGCCCACTTCACTGACGGGGAGAGATGTCGGGGAGGGAACCAGGCTCAAGAAGTAGAGAGGTAGAGAAGGGCAGCACAGGGACAGCAAGAGTGAAGCACAGACAGAGAAGAACCGGCCAGGGACGAGGCGAGCCAGAACGTACGGGGAGCCCCCAGCTGACTAATTTCTCAATTCCAAAAGTTTTAAAGTTTTTTGAACTAGAACTTAGCTTTCCAAAGTACACATCCACAGCCTCTTATCCAAAACACTTGGAATAGAATGTGCTTTGGAATTGTGAACTTTTCTCGTTAGAAAAGTGTTACAGACATCTATGTATCTTAAATCAACAGCCTCAGTAGAGTTTGGGACAATACTGCATAATCAGATACCTTAATATTTCTTCAGCAAAGCATATGAATATTCATATTAAATAGGATAACTAAAGAATATATTGGGCTTCCCTGGTAGCTCAGATGGTAAAGAATCTGTCTGCAATGCAGGAGACCCAAGTTTGATCCCTGGGCCAGGAAGATCCCCTGGAGAAGGGAATGGCAACCCACTCCAGTATTCTTGCCTGGAGAATTTCATGGACAGACCATGGGGTCACGAAGAGTTGGACACGACTGGGCAACTGACACAACAAATAATATACATATATGTACACATATATATATATGGTCTCAAATCATCAGATTATCTTTTCCCAAACAACTGAATTAGGAGAAGATCTTACACTATAATGACTTCTAATCGGTTTCCATTCTCTAAAGAAGATGTATATACAGATGGGCAGTATGCACATGACAAGATGTGCAACGTCACTAGTTACCAGGGAAATGCAACTGTAAATCACACCCATTCACACCCGTTAGGACGGCTACTAAAAATAAACAAACAAACCCCCAGAAAATGCCAAGTGTCAGCGAGCACATGGCCTTCGTGTATCTCCCGACTGTTCCAGGCACAAGCCCCTGCCCCCAGCCTGCGATTCCAATACTCTGCTGTTCACTCCCTCACCTGGTTCAGCCTTCTGCTACATGGTGGACAGTCCCTAGCTCAACAATTCAAAACTGCACAAATCCATCCCTCCCTCAGAGTTCTCTGCCCCCCACTGCCTGCTTTTTCTCCATAATGTTACCACATGATACAGTATTTATTTTAACCCATCCCCACTACTAAACTGTTAGCTCCTGAGAATAAGAATTTTTTTTTTAAAAAGTCTGCTTTGGTCCCTGTTTTATCTCTAGTGCCTAACGGCACACATGGTAACTGGTACCCCGTAACGTTTACTGTTAAGTGAGCGTTACCTATGTTAACAACTTCAGCGATGACCCATGCAGTGTCAGCTGTCACCTGTGTGCTGATAACCTGGAAAACCTACCTGGAAGCCCTCCTGATCTCCACATCCATACACACGACAGTCTAGACTTTGCACAAGCCCCCAGTCTGTGTAACCACAACTGGCAGAGACCATCCAAAGCAGCTCCCCTCCCCACACCCAGTATCATCATCTACTCAAAAAGAACACTGGGAACTATGCGGTTCTGTCCTTTCATTTAACCTCAACTGTACCCAGCACTCTGCCTTTCCCATCCTATCCAAAATCCTTCGCACAACCTCTGCCTACTGGACCCCCTCTGTCTTCATCCAGGCCCTGGTCACCTCTCACTGACCACTGTGAGCGCTGGCCTGGAGGGCTTCTTTGACCCACCTCACACAGCATCACCAGAACTAGGTTTCTAAACACAAACACAACCATGCCGTCCTCTTTAAAGTAAATTCTTCAGGAGCTCCTCAAGAGCTATTCAACTACTTTAAAGAACCACCATAACTAGAAAGCAAAGTACAGACTGCTTAACATGGACCACAGGATCCTCGTGACCTGGTCTTCTGGTCTGTACTCACCTTTTCAACCTCATCTCTTAACTGAACGCCAACTGAAGAAATTACACACAGTTCCAAGTGTTCAGTAACCTTTCTCACACACAAACTATTCCATGAGAAATGCCCTCCTCTCCCCATCCCGTAGCTAATTCTCATTCATTCCCTGAACACCCTAGTCAACCACCACCTGCTCCCTGAAGATGACACGGACAACCTAGGCAGACGCCTGCTGTCATTCTCCCGGCAGCTCCAGCACATTTACCGCAGACGAGCAGTCAAGGGTTAAAGATCTGGAGTCACACGGCCTGGTTCAAATGCTGATTCTGATACTGATTAACTATGTAATTCCAGGTATGATAATCCTTCAAGGCTTCAGTTTCTTCAGATGTTTGAAACGGGAGCAAGTAACAACAAGATTTTATTAAATGCAAAAGCTGACACATAATGGTGAAGGCAGTGAACCTAGAAGACAATGACAGACCCCCCATCACGAACCGCAAGGCTTCAATTGCTGGCTTATGAACGCATGTTATCTGGGGGGCGGGGGGGCAGGGACACAGCTTCTGCGTGTCTGTGGGTTTCCGGCACCCACCACTAAGACAGCTAGCAGAAACTGGCACTGACTTAGTGCTCATGACATGCATGACACACCAAGTGCTTTGCAAATATCAATTCATTTAATCTTTTCAACAAACCTATTAAGTAACTCAGTTGACAAAGGTCACTCAGCACAGACAGGATTTGAACCTGGGCAGCTTATTTCTAATACCTAGGCTCTTAACCACTATCTTAATGAATATTCAATAAAATTTTGCTAAACTGTCCAGTCCAGCACGATGGTTCCCACAAAGAAAGGCAGCAAGAAGGTGACCAGTCGGCCATCAACAAGGTGACGCCCAAGAACACACCATGGACAGGCACGACGCAGCCACGGAGCAGACTTCCAGAAGCGTGCGCCGGGGCACTCAAACCAACCCAGAAACCTGCCACGGACGGGGCGGGAGCTCCAGATGTGCGCCCTGACACCAGGCTCAACGAAGCTGCTGGGCCAGAGGAGTAAGCCATGTCCCACACCGTATCCAAGGAGGGCTGTCCAGAAGGTGAAGAGTCACCAAACAAGCTCTATACACTGATTACCTGCGTTACCTGCCCACCACTGTCAAAAAGTCTACAGACGGTGACTGTGGGTGAGAACTCACGGCTTACAGTGAGAACAGCCTCTGCATCTTGATTTTCTTATTGGAGTTGCACTAATAGGCATGCATAACTTCGAGCAGTTTCAAATTACAAAACTACCTAGAGAGCACTTCCTAATACTATGCCTGGGGCCCTTCTCCCCAGTCCCTGGAGTTCATGAATATCTGAACAGGGCCTAGGCAGAATAAGGTGGTTTACGACTGCTTAGGAAGTTGGGACATTGAGGGTAAAATGTCAGTGCTTTTACATACATTTTGGTGATTCTAAGATAAATATTTTCCAAGGAAAAAAATAATCAAATAGGGTGAAGAGAGTTGCTGAACCTAGTTTATTTCATTTCTAATTAACTGTTAAATTCTTTATGCAAAGAAAAAAGTTATTTCAAAAATGCTATTAACTTTCTAGAAACACACACAAACACACACACACACAATCAATTAAATCCTTCAAAATTAGAAAGCACTAAAATTACTAAGGAAATATAATGCACTATTTGGTGATATTTTATGTAAAAAACCATTCTATATATTTCGAGGAGGCTGTCACGCTCTTCAGTGTAATGACTTAAATACAAATGCTTCTTTTCAGTGATGTATCTTCTAAGAAAAACCATTTCTTCCAAGTTCACAAAATCACTTTTGAAAGATAATTCCAAATAAAACCCTATACTACCAATTTTTTATGCTTCTGTTTTTTTTTTTTTAAGAGGTGGTTGTTTTTTATGGAAGTGTTCATTGAATAGCTACTAACGATGGAACATAGTACCAGGCAAACTATAGCCTTCTCCTGAAAAATTTATTTTTAAAGCAAACAAAAAGCAAAACCAATTATTAAATGACCCTTTCTGAAGTGGGGGGTGAAAAAGAGAAACTCTGTGAAATACTTCAATAATGTTTGACTTACTTAATATATCTTAATATATATTTACTTAATATATCTTAATATATATACTTACTTATATATCTTAATATATCTTTGTGTAATACATCACACAAAATTTAATTGCTCAAGATCATCACTATAAGCTATCACTATTGGGAGCCGCTTTTGTGAATGGTTAAAGCTCTATGAGAATCAAATTATGTCTCACTCACAGCCCCTGCACCTAGCAATTTCTAGAACAGGGTAGGTACTTAAAATATGATGAGCTATTGATTGGATGGACTGCCATCTAAGACACTGTAATAAAATCTTTCTGCAAAATTTGTGGAACAAAAGGTTGAAGCAGTTTCTACTACAGCATGTCTAGGCTCTCCAAAATGACTCTGTATGTTATGTTTATGAATGCTGTCATTATTTAAAAACATCATCTAATCTAATCAATAGTGAGTCCCCCCCACTGTTTCAACCTGCTTTCTCTAGGACATTAGGTCAGAGAGCCTGGAAGCTGTTCTTGACATCCCCTTACTCCTTTAAACTACACATCAAATCTACCAAGTTACGCTGACTCCATCTCTGAAAAGGATTATAAATTCACCTCCTTCTCCCCTAACTCCACTGCCGCCTCTCTAGTCTAAGTCACCATCTCCTTCCTTCTCAATCACTGAAAAAGCCTCTACATTTGTTTCCCTGCTTCTATTCTTGGCTTAGAATATGAAGAATTTCAATCCATTTATATAGTGGCTAAAAAAAGAAAATTCATATTTGTTCTAGTTCATAATTCATATTTGTTCTATTTCCTTGCTAAAATCATTCAATGATTAAAGAAGATGTGGTGTATACATACAATGGAATACTACTCAGCCATAAAAAAGAATTATCATGACATCATTATTTGTAGAATCTAAAAAGAAAAAAAAGACACAAATAAATTTATTTAAAAACCAGAAATAAGACACAAACATAGAAAACAAACTAATGGTTACCACAGGGGAAAGGGGACAGATGATACATGCTACTATATACAGAAGAGATGAACACCAGGGTATTCTGTAGAGCACAGGGAGCTACAGGCAATATCCTACAATAAAGCACAATGGAGACACCATCTTCTTAAGTCGCTCAATGCCTTCCCACTACAAGTGCAATAAACACTCCACTCCTAACTTTCGTCCTCCTTGTGTCGCTCCAGCTTCATCTCTGTGGCTTTTGTCCACTTGCTCTGGTTGTCCCGGCCTTCTTCCATTTCCCCAAACGTACCAAGTTCTTTTATGCCTCCAGACGTGCACAGGCAGCCCCCTATGTCTGGAACACTCTCCTCAGTAGCTCTTGGCCTTGCTGACTTTCTGCTCATCTTTTAAGTCCCTGTGTGAATTATCACTGTCTAGGAATACCAGAGACTGGTACAGCAAGTGTCTACTATGCCCTCTCACCCATTCTTACTTTCTTCCCACTACTTATCAGCTCGTAACAACAGACTTATTTGTACAACTGTTTACTATCTGTTGCACTCATGAGACTGAACGTTTCATGATGGCAGAGTCTGTGACTGTCTGTCTACCCTGTAGCTCCAGCTCCACGCCAGGCACATGAATTCTAAATGCGGGGACTTCATGGGGGAGATATTATCATCAGAACCTCAGCGCACTGCACGGTGGCACACGAAATCACTCCCACAGTGTGCTCATGAGGATCAGCACTGTTTGGACGCACAGGTCTAGCTGCCTACTTCCTTGGTGCCAGATACGTACATGGACAATCACAAGTTTAATAAAACATTGGAAGAAACATACTGTCTCCACTGCGCCTCAGCAAGGCTCAGCATCCCTTTTAACTCTCCCCAGTCATCGTCCTCTTCACATCTTTTCTCTTCACACCTATTATTACAACTTCTGGCTCATTTCACCCAACAAAAAACTTCATTTAAATACCCACTCAGTAGACAACTATTTACTGAGCCTTTACTATATTCCAAATACTCAGTATAAAGCAGTGACCAAAAAGAAAGTACCTGATCTCAAGACACTGGCATTCCAGAAATGAATATTTACATTTATAAGTAAGCAGTGAGTAGCTTGTAGGACAAGCACGCAGGTAGGGGGACAAAGAGTGACACAATGGCGATAAATGCACACTGTTTCAGTTTGGGAGTTAGGAAGCGCCTCTCTAATGGAAGACAGAAGCAGAGACCTAAGCAGAGTGAGCAGTGAGCAGACTCTCTCTCTGGACCAGAGGAAGGGCATGCAGACCGGGAGCAGGAAGTGCAAAGGCAGTGAGGCGGAAGTGTGCCTAGTGCATCTGAGGAAGAGAGAGGAGGCCGGTGGCTGGTAAGGTGTGGACAAGGGCCAGAATGGGAGGACAATGTGCAAGAGACAGGTGGGAACATGGTCACAGTGGGTCTCTTTAAGTAGTCTCAGCAGGACTGAATGACACTAGAGGCTTTCTGCACAGAGTGGAGAGTCTGAAAGCATTTATTCTGGCCCCTGTGTAAAGAATACAGCTCAGACCCTGGGGGGAGCAGCCGAGGTGGAAGTACGCACAGGAGCATGGAGACACCAGAGCAGCCCAAGAGGAAAGGGAGGCAGCTCAGGCTGAGAAGGCGGGTCGGGAAAGCAGCAGTCATATTTTGGAGACATTCTGGAGGGAGGACCAACAGGATGATGAACTGAATATGTACAGGGTATGAGACAGAGAAAATCAAGGATGACACTTCTTTGGGCCTGAGAAAGGAAAAGAACAGAACTACTGCTGATGCCCATTCTCCACTAAAAGGAACCAGGTATTCTCAGAGAAACGGCTGAACCTACAGCGTGAACGCAGGCGCCTAGGGCACACTGCCGTGGCTAAAAGCAGACATGGAGATGGGCTCTGTAAATGTTGAATCACTGCACTGTACACGTGAAACTTTTTTACAGTTATATAAAATTGAGGCCAATTATACCTCAACCTTAAAAATCACCAAATGAACAGAATAAATTGGACAAAGTAACACACACACACACACACACACAAAGAAGCTCTCCCTGCCCAAATCTGGAACAACCTGAGCATCTAAATAGATACCAGTAAAAACAAATGATAAGATAACTCATAAAATAAGAATCTGTAAGTCATAGATAGACGGATGGATAGAAGGATGGATAGACAGAAAAAAGGAAAAGCTCTTCCTTATATTAGTATGCCAATTAAAAGACATACATGATGGAATTATAAAATCATCTAATTCCATCTAAAGCAACCAACAAAGTCTAGTGGATAAAATTGATGAGAAACAGCACATATTTAAACAAAGTTCATACCCTAAAATTCCTTAATTACAGAGGGCAAATGAGTTCAGATAAGAAACGCGGCATGATGTCACTGCAACCAAGTGATCAAAGGACATGTCACCACCGTGGATGCTCTACAAAATAAATGACCTGCACTCATCAGAATGTCAAGGGCATGAAAAATAAAGACTGAGAAACTGTTCCAGTGTAAAGGAGAAAAAGGAGACACAATGAGTAAACAAAACACACAATCCTCAGTTGGCTAGTTGACCAGGACAAGGCTTCCATTCCTTTTGCTATAAAGAAAATTAGCAGTACAACTGGTGAAATCGGAATACCCGTCTCCAGATTAGATAACATGTTTCATGGGTGTAAACTCCTGATCTGGACTGGACTGTGGTCACCTATAAGAATGTCCTTGCTTTTAGGAAATACACACAAGTAAATAGGAGTAAAAAGCATTAGTACACGTCTGCAACTTAATTCAGGAAGAAAGGTTCTCAAAAAGTGAAGAAATGACAACCTAACCGAACAAGATGGCGGAGGAGTATGTGGACGTGAAGCACATCTCTCTCCATGGACACATCAGGAGCACAGCTTCAGACACAGAAATGCATGCAGGACACGGGCTGGGGCGGACAGGAGGACCCCACTAGAGGACACGAAGACGGAGAACCATGCAAAAGCTGAGATCAAGCCCTGGGCCTCTGGAGTGGGAGCACTGACGCCAAGACCCTAGAGTAGCAGAGAACTAACCCTAGGGAGAGAAGAGTGAGAACTCACACAAAGGAAACCACCTGCACACAAGACCCGGCATCGCCCGACCACCAGCAGCACCCTGTGCAGCACACTGCACCTAAACAACAGACCAAACAAAAGTACAAACCCAGCCACCAGCAGACAGGATTACCCTTCCGCAGCCTTGCCCACAGAGGAAAAACAAACACACAGACACTCAGCACAATCTCACCCTAGACGAGGCTTACTCAAACCACTGGACCAAGCTTAGGAGCCCGAAACCAAAAGGAAGAAAGAATTCAACCTTGAAGCCTGGGAAAAGGAGGCCTCCAACACAGTATGTTAAAAAAAAATAATGAAAAGGCAGAGAAATAACACACAAACGAAGGAACAAACTAGAAACACAGAAGTCCAAATAAATGAAGAGGAAATAGGCAAACTACCTGAAAAAGAATTCAGAATGATAGTAAAGATGATCAAAAACCTTGAAAGCAAAATGGAGAAAATGCAACAATTAACAAAGACCTATAAGAATTAAAGAATAGACATACAGAGACAAACACACAATTACTGAAATTAAAAACACTCTAGAAGGAATCACAGCAGAATATCTGAAGCAGAAGAACGAATCAGTGAGCTGAAAGATAGAATGGTGGAAATAACTTCTGAAGAGCAGAATAAAGTACAAAGAATGAAAATAACTGAGGACAGTCTCAGAGACCCCGGGACAATATCCAACATTTGAATTTTAGGGGTCTCAGAAGAAGAGAAAAACAGAGTATGACAAAATTTTTGAAGAGATTATAGTTGAAAATTTTCCCAACGTGAAAAAAGAAATAGTCAATCAAGTCTAAGAGGCACAGAGTCCCATACAGGATAAACCCAAGGAGAAACTTACGAATCAAACTAACAAAGACTAAACACAAAGAAAGAATATTAAAAGCAACAAGAGAAAAGCAATAAGTAGCATACACTTAACATAAGCATAACAGAAATCCCATACGCTTAACAGCTCATCTTTCAGCAGAAATTCTGCAGGCCAGAAGAGAATGGCAGGATATATTTAAAGACCTGAAAGATTACTGAACCCAGCAAGTACTCGAAGTACAACCAACATTACTATACCTGGCAAGGATCTCATTCAAAATTGATGGAGAAATAAAAATCTTTTCAGACAAGCAAAAGTTAAGAGAATTCAGTACCACCAAACAAACCTTACAACAATATATAGTCAAGAAATATGAGAAGAAAAAAGATCTACAAAATAAACCCCAAACAATTAGGAAAATGCCAATAGGACAGATATATCAATAACTACTTCAAATGTAAATGGATTAAATGCTCCAACCAAAAGACACAGACTGGCTCAATGGATACAAAAACAAGACCCATATATATGCTGTCTACAAGAAACCCACTTCAGACCTCAAGATACATATAGACTGAAAGTGAGAGGATGGAAAAATATATTCCATGTGCATAGGAAGCAAAAGAAAGCTGGAGTAGCAATCCTCATATCACAAAAAATAGACCTTAAAATAAAGACTACAAGAGATAAGGACACTACATAATAATCAAGGGACCAATCCAAGAGAAAGACCTAATAATTGTAAATATCTATGCACCCAACATAGGAGCATCTCAATACAGAAGACAAACATGAACACAAAAAAGGAGAAACTGACAGTAACACAATAATAGCAGGAGACTTTAACACTCCCCTCACACCAGTGGACAGAGCATCAAAACAGAAAATCCATAAGGAAACACAAGCCTTAAATGATACATTAGATAAGATGGATCTCATCGATATCTTCAGGGCATTCCATCCAAATGCAGAAGAAGACATCTTCTCAAGTGCATGCGGAACATTCTCCAGGCCCACATCTTGGGTCACAAATCAAACCTCAGTAAATTTAAGAAAATTGAATCGTATCAAGCATCTTCTCTGACCACAATGCTATGAGACTAGATATCAATTTCAAGGGAAAAAAAAAACTGTAAGAAATACAAACACATGGAGATTAAACAACACGTTCTAAATAACTAACAGGCTACTGAAGAAATCAAAAGGGAAATCAAAGAATTTCTAGAAACAAGTGACAATGAAAACACAACAACTCAAAACCTATGAGATGCAGCAGAAGCAGTTCTAACAGGGAAGTTTATAGCAAAACAATCCTACATCAAGAAACAAGAAAAACACCGAATAGACAACCTAACTTTACACCTACATTGGAAAAAGAACAACAACAAACAAAATTAGTAGAAAGAAAGAAATCATAAAGATCAGAGCAGAAATAAATGGAAAAGAAATGAAAAAACAAGAGTAAAGATTAATAAAACTAAAAGTTACTTCTTTGAGAAGATAAAACTGACAAACCTTTAGCCAGACTCATCAAGAAAAAAAGAGAGAAGAATCAAATCAACAAAATTAGAAATGAAAAAGGAGAGGTTACAACAGACAATGCAGAAATACAAGGGTTATAAGAGACTATTATGAATAACTATATGGCAATAAACTGGATAACCTAGAAGAAATGGACAGATTCTTAGAAAAGTTCAATCTTCCAAGACTGAACCAGGAAGAAACAGAAATTATGAACAACCCAATTACAACTACTGAAACTGAAGCTGTGATCAAAAATCTCCCAAAAATCAAAAGCCCAGGACCAGATGGCTTCACAGGAGAATGCTATCAAACATTTAGAGAAGAGCTAGTGCCTATCCTTCTAAAACTCTTTCAAAAAACTGCAGAGGAAGGAACACTTCCAAACTCATTCTATGAGGCCACCATCACCCTGATACCAAAACCAGATAAAGGCAACACAGAAAAAGAAAACTAAGGCCAATATCACTGATGAACATCGATGTGAAAATCCTCAACAAAATTTTAGCAAACGGAATTCAGTAACACATCAAAAAGCTCATACACCATAATCGAGTTGGGTTTATTCCAGGAATGCAAGGATTCTTCAATTTACACAAAATCAATGTGATACACCATATTAACAAATTTAAAGATAAAAACCGTATGATAAAACCAGATGATAATCTCAATAGATGCAGAAAAAGTCTTTGACAAAATTCAACACCCATTTATGATTAAAACTCTTCAAAAAATGGGCACAGAAGGAACCTACCTCAACATAGTAAAGGCCATATATGATAAGCCTAAAGCAAAAATTATTCTCAATGGTGAAAAATGGAAAGCATTCCCCATAAAATCAATAACAAGACAACGGTGTCCACTTTCACCACTATTATTCAACATAGCTCTGGAAGTCTTAGTTACAGCAATCAGAGAAGCAAAAGAAATAAAAGGAATCCAGATTGGAAAAGAGTAAAGCTCTCACTGTTTGCAGATGACATGTTATTGTACATGGAAAATCCTAAAGACAGTATCAGAAAATTGCTAGACCTAATCAGTGAATTTAGCAAAGCTGCAGGATACAAAATCAATACATAAAAATCACTTGCATTTCTATACATTAACAATGAAAAATCAGAAAGAGAAATTAAGGAATAAATCTCATTCACCACTGCAACAAAAAGAATTAAATATCTAGGAGTAAACTTACCTCATGCCAAGAGTTGACTCATTGGAAAAGACCCTGATGCTGGGAAGGATTGGGGGCAGGAGGAGAAGGGGACAACAGATGATGAGATGGCTGGATGGCATCACCAACTCGATGGACATGAGTCTGGGTAAACTCTAGGAATTGGTGATGGACAGGGAGGCCTGGCGTGCTGCGATTCGTGGGGTCGCAAAGAGTCGGACACGACTGAGCAACTGAACTGAACTGAAACCTACCTAAGGAGACAAAAGAACTGTACACAGAAAATTATAAGACACTAATGAAAGAAATCAAAGATGACATAAACAGATGGAGAGATAGTCCATGTTCCTGGGTAGGAAGAACTGATATTGTGAAAATGACTATACTACCAAATGCAATCTACAGATTCAATGCAATCCCTATCAAATTACCAGTGGCATTTTTCTAGAACAAAATTTTCTAATTTTTTACTAGAACAAAAAATTCCCAATTCATATGGAAACACACAAGACCTCGAATAGCCAAAGCAGTCTTGAGAAAGAAGAATGAAGCTGGAGGAATCAACCTTCCTGACTTCAGATTATACTACAAAGCCACAGTCATCAAGACAGTATGATACTGGCACAAAAACAGAAATACAGACCAACAGAACAAGACAGAAAGCCCAGAAATAAACCCATGCACCTACGGGTACCTTATTTTTGACAAAGGAATATACAATGGGGCAAAGACGGCCTGTTCAATAAATGATGCTGGGAAAACTGAACAGCTACATGTAAAAGGATAAAATTAGAATACTTCCTAAACCATACACAAAGATAAACTCAAAATGGATGAAAGACCTAAATTTAAGACCAGAAACTATAAAATTCTTAGAGGAAAACATAGGCAGAACACTCGATGACATAAATCAAAGCAAGATCCTCTATGAGCCATCTCCTAGAGTAACAG
This sequence comes from Aepyceros melampus, assembly GCA_006408695.1. Taxonomy (NCBI): domain Eukaryota; kingdom Metazoa; phylum Chordata; class Mammalia; order Artiodactyla; family Bovidae; genus Aepyceros; species Aepyceros melampus. The sequence continues at coordinate 324,964 of SJXQ01001887.1, read as the reverse complement.
AAATAAAAACAAAAGTAAACAGTGTGGGCAAGTGGGACCTGATTAAACTTAAAGGCTTTAACTGTAAGCAAGGTGAAAAGACAACCCTCAGAATGGGAGAAAATAATAGCAAAGGAAACAACTGACAAAGGACTAGTTTCCAAAATACACAAGCAGCTCATACAACTCAATGCCAGAAAAACAAACAACCCAATCAAATGTGGGGAAAAGACCTAAATTTCTCCAAAGAAGAGATACAGATGGCTAACAAACACATGAAAAGATGCTCAACATAGCTCATTATCAGAGAAATGCAAATCAAAACTACAATGAGATATCATCTCACACCAGTTTTAAACTTAAAGGCTTTAACTGTAAGCAAGGTGAAAAGACAACCCTCAGAATGGGAGAAAATAATAGCAAAGGAAACAACTGACAAAGGACTAGTTTCCAAAATACACAAGCAGCTCATACAACTCAATGCCAGAAAAACAAACAACCCAATCAAATGTGGGGAAAAGACCTAAACAGACATTTCTCCAAAGAAGAGATACAGATGGCTAACAAACACATGAAAAGATGCTCAACATAGCTCATTATCAGAGAAATGCAAATCAAAACTACAATGAGATATCACCTCACACCAGTCAGAATGGCCTTCATCAAAAAGTCTGCAAACAATAAATGCTGGAGAGGGTGTGGAGAAAGGGAACACTCTTCCACTGTTGGTGGGAATGTAAATTGATACAGCCAATATGGAAGACAGTTATGGAGATTCCTTTAAAAACTAGGAATAAAACTACCATATGACCCAGCAGTCCCACTCCTAGGCATATGCCCTGAGGAAACCAAAACTGAAAAAGACACATGTTCATTTTTCACTGAAGCACCATTTACAATAGCTAGACCATGGAAGCAACCTAGATGTCCATTGACGGATGGATAAAGAAGTTCTGGTACATGTAACAATGAAGTATTACTCAGCTGTGAAAACACACACATATGAGTCACAGTTCTGATGAGGTGCATGAACCTAGAACCTATTATACAGAGTGAAGTGTAACTACCATATGACCCAGCAGTCCCACTCCTAGGCATATGCCCTGAGGAAACCAAAACTGAAAAAGACACATGTTCATTTTTCACTGAAGCACCATTTACAATAGCTAGACCATGGAAGCAACCTAGATGTCCATTGACGGATGGATAAAGAAGTTCTGGTACATGTAACAATGAAGTATTACTCAGCTGTGAAAACACACACATATGAGTCACAGTTCTGATGAGGTGCATGAACCTAGAACCTATTATACAGAGTGAAGTGAGTCAAAGAAAGACAAATATTGTATTCTAATACATATATACAGAACCTAGAATAATGGTACTGAAGAATTTATTTACAGGGCAGCAATGGAGAAACAGACACAGAGAATAGTCTTACAGACATGGGGAGAGGGGAGGAGAGGGTGAGATGTATGGAGAGAGTAACATGGAAACTTACATTACCATATGTTAAATAGCCAATGGGAATGTGCTGTGTGACTCAGGAAATGCAAACAGAGGCTCTGTATCAACCTAAAGGGATGGGACAGGGTGGGAGATGGGAGGGAGGTTCAAAAGGAAGGGGATATAGGTATACATATGGCTGATTCGTGTTGAGGTTTGACAGAAAACAACAAAATTCTGTAAAGCAATTACCCTTCAATAAAAAAAGAAAAAGAAAAAAAATGAAAAAAAGGTGAAGAAACTCCTCTCTCCTTTGAATTCCCACTAAACACCGTGTAAAAGCCTACTAGAGTACCTATAATACTTTTTTTTTTTTTTAAACTTATTGTCAGGTAAAGAACATGCCTTTAGAGAATAAGCAAGTTGTCTAAAGTATAAGCCAGTAAAAGACTAAGGCTTGAACCCAGATCCCCTGACTCAAAGCCAAACCTGGTTAAGTCCTAAGATGGTGAAATGTTGATTAAACATTTCCTGAATATTCATACTGTTGTTTTTATTTTTCAAAAAATGCACAGGAATGGAGGCGCAGACGTAGAGAGCAGACTTGCAGACACAGTGGGGGAAAGAGAGGGCAGGACAGACGGACAGAGCAGCACTGACATGCACACAACCATGTGCAAAATAGACAGCTGCCAAGAAGCTCCTTGCTGTATGGCAGAAAGTGACACAACGTTGTAAACTGATTATCCTCCAATTTAAAAAAATATATAAACAATCTGTTCACTAGTCAGTCTCTGAATCCAGAGTTTCACCTACACATCAGGAATCCCCAGCAGTGGCCTTATAAATTCTTAATTTCAAGATAAGACATAGAACTCAGCTTGGCTTACACAGTGAGTTGGTGGCAAAGGAGCAAGACAAAAGATAGGCAAGACCCAAGAGTCTTCATGATCCACACTGCGCTTGCCCTACCTTTTCTCCTGCCATTATCTACACCCTTATTCTCTGCGTTTCAAAGAATACTTCCAAATCTCTGCACTTCCGTTTTTTCTAATTAATGAGACCACATTCCTTGTCATCAGATAAACTCCTTTACATTTCTAAGACCAGCTCAAGCAGTATTTCCCCTCAATGAAGCCTCCCTGACTCCCCAGAGAGAAGTACAGGCTTGCCTCCTCTACTCCCCACACTTCACGTATTCTATAATTAAACTTCCACATTAAGGAAATTATCTATTTACAAGTCTCTCCTGGCTGGAGAAGGAATCCTGTCATTTACTTTGGCATCTCCAGCAGCTGGCACGTAAGCAGGCTCTGTGTCTGCACGTTTTGTATCTTGCTATGTGACAACAAAGGATTAAGGCACAAGAATTTAATAAGTATTTCCTGAGTTAATGAATATGTGTTTCATCACCTGAGAGAGGTTTGGTTTTTGTTTGTGTGCCAGTCAAATCCTAAACTCTTCTTCATATAAGACAGAAAATAAACCAGCTCATTTGATACTGGTAGTTAAAGCAATGTGTTTATCTGCAAAACTAAACCAATTACCATGGGTTTGGAAAGAACACCTTAACCAGCAGACAATGGACATGCACAAACCACATCAGACCAGATGGATGAATAAACTGCTACTGCTTTACCCACAATATAATTAACCCTGTTTCTTACCTACAATCAAACTGATTGTCCAATGTGAATATTCAACTTTACCTGCAGTGCTTGTTCTGGATGTCACGAAATAATTCCATATCCTTCTCAGTCATGATTTCCTGGCTCCCAAAAAGCCGGTCCTCACTTTCTTGTTTGCCATCCCAGCCATCCTGATTGTCTGCATGTTAAAAAAGGGCTTACATGTTATTGATGCTATCATGAGTTCAGCACACAAACTACAACAAATTTCAAAAGTCTTAATATTATTTATATAAAAGAGAAAAGGACAACACTAAGCTGACTTCCAGAAAAATACTAGACAATAAAGGACATGTACATATTATATCTGCCTTATAATGAAAACCCTGAATTGACTTAAAGCTTTTAAAAAATATTACATAACTAAATTTAAACTTCATTTAACAAGTCTGTATTTCAACATATACATACATATATATATATAAAGTAGGACAGGAAAAAGGTCTAAGGAATATGCAGTCTATTCTGAAGTAACAAGAATATAAAGCTTTTAACCCATGTCAACACGCAAATGTTGCTTTTTCATTCTTTGGTAGTATGGAAGAAGTTTATGGAATAGCAAGACATAATTTTCATCACTTTAGAGCAAAACAAGAAAACTTTGTTCCTCTTAAAATTCTCAATGATTCCAGAGTCTTCATAAGGCCAACCCATTCTTATCTCAACAAAACAGTCAATTTCAAGTGGTTATTTTAACTGATGCCGGGTGCCAACTCCCCAACTCCCCTCCCATTTTGGGTGCCCATTTAAAGCACAAAGTCCAAAGCCTGAGGATCACAGGCAGTAACCCTCTGGGAAAGTACAAGAAATTAAAATAAGCATTCACTAAATGACACACCTTCCTCAAATGGGTAAAGACATGAGTGAGAGGAGTACTGGGGCATCAAGTAGAGCATTAGCCTTCGCATCTGAAAATGACATCAATGTGGTCCTGCTGCTTCTCTGAATGCGTGTGGCTGAAAAGACCCGTTAGGGACAGTTCTTTTAAAAAATCAACTGTATACACAGTTACTCATTTCGTGGAAGAAGGAACAGGACAGGGGCTCACTCTCGATGATACAGTCCTAAACTGAAAACACGTGTCTGATCTGAAGATACTCTGAGCCTTCACTGCCCCCTAGTGCATGGCGGAGCCGGACGCAGGCCCAGATCGGGTACAGCCCTCGCCGCGCTCCACCAGATGGTGCAGGCTGCCTCCCTAACTACAGCTCAGAGGCAAAATGACAGAGCCCGTTAAAGCCAAAGCCATGCCTGAAACTCAGCAACGGTTCTCCACACACTCGATACATTTGCTCTGATAGAAAATTTCTCACACTTCCAGGAGATTCTTCTAATAATCTACCTCCAGTGAAATGGTTAATTCAGAAATCCCTTTTATCACCCTCTGCTTTATGAGATTCTTTCCTAAGTCCAACCTGAACGGCCTGCATGTTTTCTCAGATAAATGTACTTGGAGTGGGCCTTATCTTCAGTCTACATGGCTGATAAAGACTTGAAAAGTAAAAGCCTAAACCGTAATTAGTTGATTGCCACTCAGGTGAAAATCAATACAGCATAAAAGGGGGGTGGATCTGACAAGGTTGAGGCTCTTTCCCTCCTGCAGTGGCTTGGTCCATCCTTCATAGAAGCAGGAATGATACGGAGTGGGAGTACAGTTCCCAGTGGGACAGTCAGGGGGAAGGAATCAGAGTTCAGACTGCCCCCTGCAGCCCTTGAGGCACCATCTGGGCACTCTTAACTTTGCTCAGAGCCCTTCCTACTTCCTTCACACGATCGGGTGCTGTCAGCTCCACAGCGATGAGACCAGCTCATCAACACTGTCTCCTCTGACCTGAATTATCTGCTACACTTTTAACTCTTCTTCACAGATCTTATCTAATTTGAAAATGAGGGAACTTAGCCTGAAACGTAGGCAAGTGGTCTGAAGCTGTGGCTCTCTAAGAATAATCCATGAAAAACTACAACTGTATCTGCCAAGATCTGAAGTAAAAAAAATCAATGACCTCACCGTATTTCCATAAGCTGGTCTTTCACTTATGGTCAGATTAACAGCAGCCTATTTACCCATACTCTCTGCAGTTCCTTCAGGGATAAAGCAAGTATATGAAGTTCATCACGTGATTTACTCTATAATTTATGGAATATAAAGCTATCCCTGAGTCAAGGTTATAACCACACTTCTGCAGGCAGATTCTTTGTGCTTCCACCAAAAAAAGCATCTTCTTTTCTCAAAAACTCCTACTTGTCCATTCTCCAGCTTCATCGCTAGGTTCTAAATTCCTGCCATTGTTATCACCTGAGTATCACCTAAATACATGACCTTGAACATATTTTCATATTCCAAGACCGATTTTTAATAAATCAAATGTCAATCTACTCCAGATAAGTAGTGTTATTCCAAACAACAGCCTTTGGCATACTCCTTGTTTTCAGGTGAGCAGCCTTTACCTGTGGGCCAATCTGAAGTGCTTGGCTTTCTGCTGCCCTTCTTCCTAGCTCTGTATTGCTCAGAGTAGTCTACCACTTCCCCCCGAGGCTTCCGCCCATCGGGAGAAGGGGTAAAGAATTTGGTAAGGCCATCGATGAGCCCTTTGGTTTTCTTATTGAACTTCAAGGGGACACTGCCATCTCTGCAGAAGTCCAAGCCATCTATTTGCTCTAGGTATCCTTCTTCTGATGATGATGCTGACTGGCTGGAGAGAGTGATTTTACGTTTCCGACCCCTTCCAGGGCCTGTTCGAACTTTGCTGAAGGGACCTTTTGACCTAAGGAATCAAACAGGGAAAGGGGGAGCTATTAAAAAGAAATCTTTATAAGGTTTCTATTTAATACATAACATATAGTAAACCTCTACAACTGTATGTTTTAAATCCATACTGTTAAGAATATTCCATAAACTGTAATAAATATTATATGATTAAGAAGTAATATTATTAGAAACATCCACTTCTGGGAAGCCTATGCATTTTATAACGAAAAGAATCCTAGGCCGGGAGTCAGACGGCACATGTGAGTCATAACTCTGCCACTTACTAGCTGCACATCTTGGACAAATCACATTCTCTTTAAACAAGTATCTTCTTTATCTACACAATGAGAGTTTACCACAGAAAAACTAAGACCCTTCCCGGTATGAAGGCTCTTCCTAGGATCTCTGCACCAACTCAAAGTTAGACTCTTACCTCTCAACATAAGGATGGGTTACTCTCTGCAAGCCAGGAATCAAAAGATCTTTTTATAGGAAAATTAAAGCTTGATTTAAGATTTAAAAGTATGAATTACAGTACTGGTTTTGTGTATTTCAAATTGCTAATGCCCATTCACTTCAGTTATATCACCTCCAAGATAGTCTTAAGTGTAGAAAAGGTGGGTAAATTTTAGGAGAGGTTGACAGGTAGTTTACATATCATCAAGGTGAATTACTGAAGAGACACTTCTAAAAAATAGACAAAATTAGCTACTGAATCTTACCCCACCTCCTCCAGACATAGCCCAGTTTTCTAGTCCACAAGAGACAATTATATTCCTGATTTCTGCTAATAGGTGAAAAATTCACATTATTTTACTTTAGGACATAGAAATGGGACTTAGCTATGATCGATAAGAGAAGCTATCCAGCAATTTGTACATATAACACAAACTACTGAGATAACATTAAGAGAAGAATCTTTGAAATGCTTCAATAATGTAATTTTTTCTTCCTTGTTTTTCAGCTAAAAGAGAAAATTTAAGGTAACGGCTAAGAGCCAGACTTCGGTGCCAGCCTACTGGGGTTTTAATCTCAGTTCAACACTTACTATAAACTATGCAAGTTACTGCTCTATGCTATAGCTTCCTCCTTTGAAAAATCAGAGTACCAACAGTTCCTACTTCCCTGGGCTGTTGGAAGAATTAAATGATTTAATACATGTAAAGTACTTAGAACAGGGGGTGCCTTGGCCCTCTGTTAAGGGCTCAATAAGCATTAGCCATTATTATTAGTACATAAAAGTCAACCTCCTTTTCCAAAGGCAAACGAGTGAGCCCTGCCCTGCAGAGAAGGCCCTGCCCTCTCCTCCCCTCATCCTGCCACAAGCACAACTTACACCGTGTTTTGCTTCTTTAACCTGTTTTTCGGACGTCCTTTGGATTAGCATAGCGCCGTTTTATCTGTGCTGCCTTCTTCTGTAGAAGTTTTCTTCCTTTTTTCCTAGGTCGACATATCTGACATATCCACATGCCTATAAAGAAAGAAAATTCAAGTAAATGGAAGAGGCAGGAAGAGGGGACACGTGTTCTTCCAGTGCATACAAATGTGACTCTTTCGAAAGGTAACCATCAACAGTGGCACAGAGGGCTCAAGTGAAATCCTGAAGTGGAATAACTTGGCTACTACTAGGGCTGAGTCCCTTTCCATCAGCAGGAAACACTTCGTCAAAGAGACATCAAGTATCTCACAAGCATTTTACTTAAAAAAATCTATAAATCACAAAAACCAGAGTTGAAAATGGAATTTATGATAAGACAAAGCAGAGAAGAGTAATGATTTTTTTGAAAAAAAATATAAGCATATGATAATGAGTCCAAACAACAGGCAACTGTATCTCAAGTAAATACCTTTCAGGGAACACGTGTCAAAAGAATAAAATACCAGTTTTAAGCTGTATTCTTCTGATTTGGGCACTTGTTTGCTTGTAAAATATTATAAAACTGTGTGACGTTTTCAATAAACCAGAGGCTCTAACAGCTTTAAGCCCCTCAAAGGTTATGAGTTGTGATATAATCAACATGACCTAATAGAATTTCACTTCTTCAAGAAATAAATATTTCAAAGTATTATAGAAGTCAAGTATTTTGCCCTCTAGCTACAGGGCTGGCAAAAATTGGTAAATGGACACCTTCACCCTCATGGATGCATAAACACTGAAAACAGAGGAAACTAATACTAAAGCCACACCGTATAAGAACATCCCTTAGGGTCATAGCTCGCCACTCAGGACAGCCCAAAGGGGAAGATGCAAGCTATTCTTTCACTTCAACAAAGTAGGTTAAAAGGCGCTTTCACTACCCTGCCCCTTATCGCCAGCTTGATTTCGGAAAGTATCTCTTACCTTTTGGCATCCGAGTGAGTGGCGGATCACAACATTCCATGTGAAAACCCCGGTCAAGGAATCACAAAAGAGCATGTTATCCTAAAGCAGAGAAAGAACAGCTCTGCTCAGTCACATGAAGCAGAAACACAGTAGGGTCATGACTTCATGAAACCTAGGGGGCTCCTTTCCACAGAGGAGATGAGTTACCCAGTAATAAAAGTTCCCTTAATCTGCAGTAGTTGAGTAAACGCACAGCCTGAGTTAGCAAAAAGTTTTGCTTCATCCATCTTTAACAAGGAACTAAAGCTTCATTACTTCTAAAAAATGTGCATCCAATAGCCAGATACAAGATAACGTTTTTAGTCTGTTTTAATAAAAGAGAGAGGAAGATGACTGTAATTAATATAACTGATCATTCCTACATGAATACCTCCATAAGACTCAAATTTCGCAAGTATTTCTTTAAAGTAGCTAGTCTCTCTGCCAACATACAATTAAAGTGCTTTAGTAACTACCAAGAAATCTGGGAATTCCCTGGCAGTCCAGGGGTGAGGACTCTGTGCTTCTATGGCTGCGGGACCCAGGTTCGATCCTTGTCAGGGAACAAAGATCCCATAAGTGGCACAGTTTGGCCAAAAAAACTGAGGAGTGGGATAGAAAACTGCTTAGAAATTATTCAAGAATTATCTAATACTCGTTCAATCATCACTGAGCAAGTATTCTAAACTAATGATGTGAACTTTAAGAAGTTACTGTTCTACATTCTGCTGAACCAAGTGACTGAAAACAATCAAACATACACGGAAGGAAATGCCAGCTGTACACTCTACTTCTAAATGAAATGTTCACAGCGGAAGGCAAAACCACTCACTGCATTTTTGCCTTGATCTCGACAGGAGCTGCACGTTTTACACTCGATGCACTGCCACCGTAAGGCCTTCACTCTAGCCGTTAGTTCAGGGGAAAACTTCAAACAGGATGGATGACCTAAGAGAAGGTGGAAAGTGGCAAACGCAACAATCAAGAATCATTCTGCAACTGCATAAAAGAAATGCTGTAGAAAAAAGGAAATTATCTTAAATCAAAACATCAAGGAAACAAGAAGCTCCTGGAAGCTTGCCACACTCATCTTATCAGGACTTGGCACTCCAATTCAGTTTTATGTGTGCTACATACACCAACCCCTCCCAATTTGATTATTAAAAAAACTTGAAAAATTCCAAACTTGTATTAAGGCTGCATTAATTAAAGTACTGTGTGTGTACACATGGTCCTATGTATATGAATACATAATGTGCCTAGGCCATTTCTGGAAGAAGAAACACAAAAATTGTTTACAACTGTAACATCCTAGGATACAGAGCTATAAATATTTTTCAGGAAAGGGATTTTACATTTTACTTTATACCCTTCTGTGCTCTCATTTTTTAAACAATAATGTGTTATAACTAATAAATAAATTTTTTAAATCCCATCATTTAAAAGTGAGTTATGTGCTCATGATTTAAGGCACTCAAGATAAAACTAAAACCTAGGCAATATTTCTACTGTGATCAGAATTAGCAGTAACAGAAAAAAGAAAATGTTTTCTCTCTCAAGAGTTACAATCAGTTTGATTCTCAAAAACAGGATAGCCAATTTGCTTGTAAAGATCTATCTGTTTCCTCTAAAAATTGGTTAGGTTTATTTTTCTTCAGTGAGAGAAAGGGTTGGTTAAATTATCTTTCTCTTATCTATCAATAAATTTTCTTTTTTAAGAGATAAGAAATTTATCATCAAAACATCCCTAACATCCAAGGAAAATGGTAGAAGTGTAAAAAAATCTCATCTGTAATCTCATCATCCCAGAAGAGCTATTTCCATGTTCTACTTTTCCTTTCTAAACTAACTAAAGCCCTTGAATGGTTTTAATTATAGGATATGTGCAGCTTTGCTCTGCTTTTCATTATTTTATTCAAGCAAACTTGATATTTACATTCCTTAAACTGATTATACTCCAGAGTTGACACACTGGAACCTACCTGATCATCTGCCTGTTGTAAATATTTACACAATTAACCCATAACAGTTATCAGAACACTAAAATGAATTATTTCATGATTACAGATCTTTCCTTCTTTAAGTTAATTCCTTAGAATAAATCCCTAAAAGAGGAATTGGCAAGTGAAGTGAAATGAACATTTCTCTAGCTTGAGAGGCAGATCTGCCCTGCCAAAACATGCTCCAAGCCCGAGATGTAATATCCAGTGACATCAGCAGCATACAAACCTTTTACCACAATTTTATCAGCTCCAGTTTGAGCTCTCTTATCTTCCAAGTTTTATAAAAGTTATAAAATAACACTTCACTGCTGCTTTGGTGGGTCTTCCTATTATTATTTGGGGAAAACATTTTTAATTCGTTGAACTCTTAATTTCTCTCACATAAACGGCCTATTCATCGCCCTTGCCCTTTGGACTTTAAAAATGTAAATGCGCTCTTTGTACTTTATAGCTTTTGGCCCTTTGCCAAATGTTTAACACAGTTATTCTTCTCAAACAATTCTTACTGTTTAAAATTTGGGGTACTTCAGCTCTCAATTTGGAAAGTGCCCAACTTTCATGTACTTGACCATGTCCACGCTTTCTTCCTTGGTTACTGTGACAGCCAAGCAGCCCTCCTGGCAACACCACCGGCTCACGCCCTGTGAGTCCTCTCTGCACCAACCAGGACGCTGCTGCAATGGCCACCTGACTGCCAAGGTCAGAGTGAAAGGTGCTGCCATTCCACCTGGCTCTTTCTCTCTGGTGGGCCACCCCTGGCCTGGGAATCAGGCCTCAAGGCCCGTCCAGAGCTTGCCTCTTCAGCCCCTCCAACAATCTTACAAAAACTTTATTCTGGTATTGAATTCCTTCCCTCTTGAAGCACGTAGTGTTTTCTGCTGCCTGGACTAAATCCTGTTTGTTACTGGTATAAAACACTGAATATCAAGCCAATGATCAAAGATACTACAAAGCTTCATTAGTTCTTAAAATGTAGGCAAAGAATGTCTCTGAAATTAACAAATTAGGAGACTCTTTGAAAAATCTTTTTTAGAGCCCCAAATTTCACACAGCTCACTAAATTGCAGTCAACACTCTGTTTCTCAATGCGAAATATATAATTTATGTCAAAAAAAAAATCTGTTATCATCCTGGTTCTATTCACGAAGGCTGAGGCATAAATCAAGGGTGAGTAGTGATTATTAAAGAAACCAGCAATAACTTCCAACTGACTGCTATGATTTGAACAGATGCTTGACAGTGAAATATAAAGACTAACAGAAACAAAAAGAAGTCTATGGAAAACTTCTTATAAAACAACAGCTACTAAGACCTGATTTAAGTTAACTGAATCAAACATTTCAAGTATACATTTAAACTTTTCCCGTATCTAGAAGCTCATCTCAGGTCCCTAAAACCAGCATCAAATGCAAATGTGACTCTCTCAAGGATCAAGCGTACAATTCCCAGCTAGGCATGCGCTTGCCTGACAAACCCCGTGAGACCGCACGGCAGAGGGCCACCTACCGCTGTTGCCGCAGTCCGCACAGGAGATGAGTTCCTCCGGCTTCTTTTCTCGGTTTTGCTCTTTTGTGCCAAGACAGAAACTACAGATGGGGATGGGTTCAGCAACCGGCTGCAAAGAAAACCACAATTAACTCAGTACTGGGACTCTTCTTTAGTGTTAATATAAAGACAGTAGAAGTACAATTTGAATTCCTTTAAAAGTTGCATATCACTTTGGGACAAATGTATACCCCTCTGAAATTTCCAACTCACAAAGCAGATGGGTTTTTACCAAGCCTGCTTTGGCTACATCTTTACAAATGGTCCTGACACTGGCAACTCTGGTCTAAAAACTCATACCCCAATCAGTTGGTCACTTAGAAACTAAATGACACAATATGGGTTAAGTAAAGCAAATCGACTACCTAAGAATGAAAAATTCAGCTAAATTAAGTACAAGAATCATAGTATTAGCCTTTACAAGGCATGTGATATAAGAGAAAAATAATAAAATCATAATGAAAAGCAGGTCATTAGTGCAATGAGACAAACAGAGCTCTGTGCAAATGGGAAAAATAAATTCCAATAGTGGTCTGGAAAAGATGGGCTGAATGAGCACGACAACACATAGTAAGGCCAGCACTTAATACATGTGTGTGATGGTGATCTAAGAAGCTTCTCCAAGGTCAACAGATAGTAACTGTTAAAAGCAGGTTCAAACCTCGGTCTCTAGGTTCCTCCACAGCAGTGGATGGAGAGAATGGCAATACGGGAAGGGTAAACAAGGTGAGCTTCGGTGTACAGTCTGCCAAGGCAAGTACTTTAAAGATAGAGTTTCTGTGATGAGCGGGGGTGGGGGGCATGGGGGGCACGAGAGAGAGGGAGAGTAGATCAATTCTTTAAGACTGCCACTGAACGTCTTATAAAGAAGCTGGACTTCACTCTGCCGAAAAGAACAATACGTTACTGAACCAAGAGATGATCACCTGTAGTTGAGAAAAATAACCCCGTAGCAATAAAAAAGGCAGACTGGGGAAAAGGGAATGGAAATGCAAAACTAGCTACGGGCTCAGAAAGCAACCAGCAGTGGAAGTAACAGAAAAGGAAATGAATTAAACGTGACACAACTCAGCAAGGGAACAACATCAACTGAACTGAAAACGTGGTGACATCATCAACTACAAAAGTCATCCTAGAGAAGAAAGTCAGGAGGAAAGGAAAGAGCCGATGAGTCTGATTTCAGCTGTGTTTCATCGGGAGGTCCTCTCAGTCACCTCTCAACTCCGCTAAGCAGGGTGCAGGACAGTTGACACACAGCCTTCCAGATGCTTTCTACTGGGGAGAGCAGATAGAGCGTCTACAGGTATCACGGCAGGACAAGAGTGGGAGACAAAGGACCAGGTGATCAAGGAAGTGCAAGCGGGGCCAGGGAAAGGCTTCCTAGAGTTATCTGACAGGTGCAGGCACACCTGGAGGGGATGCTGAAAGACAATACAGAATCACAGGGAATCCGATTTGAGAGGCGGGTGGAATGAGCTTAGTTTGGGTCTTAATAGAGCTTAAAATGCCTATCAAACATCCAAGGAGCAATGTCCATGGATCTGGAGCTCAAGAGAAAGGTTGACTTGGAAATTAAAATCTAGAAGTCACAGTCAGCCTCCATATCCCTGGGTTCCACATTCTTGAATTCAACCAACTGTGGATCCAAACCAGTTGAATCTGGAATCCAGAACCTGCAGATACCTTGAGGGCTGACTATACATACAAAATAGCCTTAACGCCATCAGTTGATGGGTTTTCCCATGAACAACAGATGGAAAGGAGAGCCAAGAACATCAATATGTAAGGGACTGGCAGAGGAAAAAGCCTGGAAAAGAAATAAACTAGTCAGAGAGCTCAATGGTACATCAATATAAAAACATCCAACACAAGCAAACTAATAGTACTGCTCAGCCAAGAGATGAAATGAGAGATGAACAGCTGGAAGTTGTCTTTTAACAACTGTGGCTGTGGTAAAGACAACCACATCCTTCCTTTAAAAAGAACCAGGGAATAAACCTGGGAAAGACATTATGCAGGAGCAGAGGCTTGAAGTAACCTCTAAGAAGGCAGAAGCAAGGTCATGAGGTTTGAGCTTCATGCTGCAGCCTCTCAGGACTGCTAGAAGATTTTAACAGAGGAATGATATGAGCAAGATTTGAAGTTTTAAAAAGTCACTGTGTAAGTGGCTGGAAATGGTCAGGAAGGAATACGATCTACGTATGATCCAGGCCATGAGTAACAAGGACCCGCATTAAGGCACCAACAAAAGGACTGGAGAAGAGACATAAGAGGAATATAAAAGGCAGATCTGGCAGGAACTGACGGGTAACTGATCAAGGGTAGGGGGTAGGGAACAGAGAAGGATGGAAGACCAGAGAGACACCATCAAAGAAGCGAAGAGGCAAGCCACAGAAAGGCAGATCTCAACGCACGTTTAACTAACAAATGTTCATATCCAGTACTACACAGAAAAACCCTTACGTATCAGTCAGGAAAAGACAGAAGACTTCAACAGGTGCTTTACAGCAGAAAATACATGAAACACAGGGCAGCGCAGCCGTCACCTCCTTGACCTAACCACGCCACACTGAGGGTGTTTCTTCTCTGACCGCATAAGACCAAGCATAAAAATAATAATATTTTAGCTACCAAAAAAACCGGAACCTGCAGAGAAATACTGTTACCAACTGATCATGACATTCTAACTTAACTGAGAATTCCAGGGCTTTTTGTTTTTTAATTTCAGGGCACTTTTTAAGCACAATTTGGGCAAGAGTAATAGTACTTTGAGAATTAGTCATTTTAGCTGATGAACTACAAGCAAAAAAGTGGTTTAAATAAATCATCTAGGTCACAACATAAATCTATGAGGTTTTCTGGGTGGATCAAACAGAAGCGCTAATCAGCTAATTGTGTGGTTTGTTTTGGCACATCCCTAACCATATCATGAAGTGTGAAAAGAATTACAACTCCAGATGATTCTCATTCCCGAAATATCACTGAGTATGAAGATCACTGAGACAGGCTAACACTACACTGTGTTTGCTCATTGTAAGAGGTGAGCCTGAAGTGTACTGGAGTAGTGATACGCATGACATTTTCCAAGTAAAACTCTACCAGCTGATTTCAAGTATCCTGTACCACAAAAATAAAATAAGAACAACTGATAATCCAAGAGCAAATCTTTAAAAATACGTATCGATACACAATATGTCATATAATCACTGATCCCAGAACTGTCAAAACATAGTCCTTATGTCTCATTGTTCTCATATCTCTATAAAGTAAATCTATTCCTACTGCTAATAAAACAAGAGAAAAAAAACTGCAGCAAATGATGCCACACGCCATTAAACACAGAAGCCAGCGAGAGCCTGTAGCTTGGCGCCCACCTCTCATCCAGCCCAATGACATCCAGTTTCAAGATCCTCTGTGACCTGTACCCACACACACACACCCACAGGGCCTCCCCAACCTCACCTGCTACGGCTCTCTCTCACTCTCACACTCTGCTTCTTCTTTACGAGTCAGATGCTCCAAGACCTTTGCACCTGCTTTCCTTCTGTCTGGAGAGCACTTCCCTAGACCCTTCAGACCTCTACTCAAACATCGCCTTCAGTAAGACTCTCTTTGACCACTCCATGTAACACCTCAAAAGGTTCGCCAACCACAGAAAGTCATATCTCCCTTCCCTGCTTTATTTTTTCTTCTTAAACTCTTCTCACTAATTGAAATATTGTATGTGTATCTTACCATCTGTTCCCCCTATGAAAAGTAAACTACATGAAAGCTATGATTTCTGTTTGCTGAGGATTATATTCCTAGTACTAAGAACAGTGTCTAGCATATAACATGCATTTAATAAGTGTTGTTCAGTGCATTAATTAAATTACCCTGAAAAACTGGAAACAATAAGAAAAACAGTATCTTAGAAAGAACAATGAGTTGGTTACGAGCCTGACAGAGCTATGTTCAGCTCAATAATAATCTCAATAATATAAAAACACTCTACTGATTATTTAATTTATATGTAGAGTACATCGTGTGAAATGCTGGGCTGGATGAAGCACAAGCTGGAATCAAGCTTGCTGGGAGAAATATAAATAACCTCAGATAGGCAGATGATACCACCCTTATAGCAGAAAGTGAAGAAGATCTAAAGAGCCTCTTGATGAAAGTGAAAGAGTGAAAAAGTTGGCTTAAAACTCAACATTCAGAAAACGAAGATCATGGCATCCGATCCTATCACTTTATGGCAAATAGATGGGGAAACAGTGGGAATAGTAAGAGACTTCATTTTAGGGGGCTCCAAAATCACTGCAGATGATGGCTGCAGCCATGAAATTAAAAGACGCTTGCTCCTTGGAAGAAAACTATGACCAACCTAGACAGCATATTGAAAAGCAGAGATATTACTTTGCTGATAAAGGTCCGTCTAGTCAAGGCTATGGTTTTTCCTGTGGTCATGTATGGATGTGAGAGTTGGACCATAAAGAAAGCTGAGCACCGAAGAATTGATGCTTTTGAACTGTGGTGTTGGAAAAGACTCTGAGAGTCCCTTGGACTGCAAGGAGATCCAACCAGTTCATTCTAAAGGAAATCAGTTCTGAATGTTCATTGGTAAGGACTGATACTCAAGATGAAACTCCAATACTTTGGCCACCTGATGTGAAGAACTGACCACTGGAAAAAGACCCTGATGCTGGGAAAGACTGAAGGCAGGAGGAGAAGGGATGACAGAGGATGAGATGGTTGGATGGCATCACCAACTCGATGGACATGAGTTTGAGCAAGTTCCCGGAGCTGGCGATGGACAGGGAGGCCTGGCGTGCTGCAGTCCATGGGGTCACAAAGAGTCAGACTCAACTGAGCAACTGAACTGAACTACTGATTCCAAGTGATTACATGGTCTCAATAACTAAATAAGATTTCTGCCACAGCAACCCACTGCTATTCGACTTCTCAAAAGCAGGGTGAGGTTTGGGGCCGGAGGCATTTAGATTGTACTGTGTCAAGGAGTGACACAGGCTACCTTAAGCTCCCTGTTGAGATACCCACAATAATCACTAGATGGCAGTATTGAGACAAATACACAGCAGAGGCTCGGGTAAGTAGGCTGAAGGCTGAGTAGCATTCGGACTCGGGTTTTGGGAAATAACTTTGGAAAAAAAGAACAACAAACATTTTGCCCAATGATCTCTATTACATGAGGTTAAAACATGAAAAATATAAATAAATTTTGGACACAATCATTTAGACAATCTTAAATGTAACATTTTCTAGGTGCTGAAATACATCATCTGTTATCCCCATCTTTATTAAAGTACAATTTTATTTTTTCCCACACTTGACTTTAATTTTTTAATACCACTATATTCTTGTCTTTGTCCTATGTTCTCGTATCTTCTGAGGACCTCAAATCTATCTTTATGTTGTCTCTTTCTAAACACCGACATAAAGCATAATCAACAATCTGTTTTAATTATTTCTTTCAAAACTGAACTGAATGATAAATTCTAGAACTGTGACCACTAGAATTTTCAAGGACAACACTGCATTTGTAAACGTAGATTTATGATTTTAGAAACCTCTAAGCGACCATGTCACAGACTCTGAGGTAATAAAGCTTTGTGACTTCTTAAAAGTTATAAATTCTCATTTTATGACCACTGGAAATGATTAAGACAAGTTAACAGAGCCAATTTAAGAGTATGAAAGAAACACATAATTTACATAAGATTCCTTGAATTACTCAAACATGCACTAAACAGTAATAATAGTCATATCATTCTTCCTTAGACTTAAATACTAAGTATCTATAAAGCTCTATTAAAGACAGATTTTAAGATGATGAAAAGCTTCTGGAAATGATAGCAGCAATGGCTTCAAAACACTGTAAATATATTCAATGCCACTCAATTGTACACTAAAAAATGTTTTAAATTTTTATGTAAATTTTACCATAATAAAAAAATGAACAAATTAAGTGGTATAGATTTTTCATATTCTCACAAGTCAGATAATTAAAGTAGTAAGGTCAAAAATAATGAAGGTGAGAAGCAACTACTATAATCTGTCCTCATCTTGAAAACCTGTGTCTTTTAACTGTTCCTTTGAGGACAGAAATTAGACTTAGAGATACAGTTTTAACACTCCCCAAAATGAAAATGTTTTTAATCACTAATAACAAATTCTGGTAACTGAATTTAACCATGAGCTATTTTATTCTCATTGTACCTACCCTGAAGTTGGCTACCTTTTAATCTAATTACATGAAGACATCTCACCCTTAATGCCTTAAAATTTTTCTTGCAAAACAAGTCTAAGCATTAAGATGATTTAAGTAATAAGGTCAAAACTGATGAAGATGAGAAGAAACTACTATAATCTCAAGCAGAAACCTCTCTCCGACCACTGCGTATCTGACCCAGCTGGGTTCTGAACCACCACAAACTCCCCTCAAATCCACCCCCCAGACTTCTCTTCCTTATATTTAACTTCTCCTCAAGCTATGAACCTCACCTACCTCTTTGAATTCTTCTAGTGGTTCAGAGCTATCTGTTTATCCTGTCTCTTGCTTCTCCTGCAATTACAATCAAGTAAAGTAAATTTAACTGCCAATTAACTTTCTTACAGATATTTATTTCACACAACTTGAAACTTAAATAATTTTCAGCAGAGCTATAATTAATTAGTTGATAACACGTACTGCTAAAGTATTGTTAGTATGATAAAGCAAAAAGAATGGCTTTGCTATATACATTAATAATAAGTATCCAAAGGATAAAGAGGAGGTTAAGTCTTAGCTCAAAAAAAGAGGAAAACTGACTACTCTTAGGTATAGTATAGTGAAGGGAAGCAAAATGTTGCTCAGTGACCAAGAGCACAACGAAAACAAATACTGCTAAGTTTCAAAATACTATCCAAAGAATAAAATGTCTTATAAATGCTACTGTTCGGTAAGCACTGTAATATAAAATAAAATTTGATAAGACAGAGAATCAGGACTCACATTTTCAAACCACTCACAAATATCAGTACATAGAAAACAAAACCCATACAAAATAATTAGAAACCAATTAAACTGGTTTCACTTTTCACATTAACCACTTAACAGACATACACACACAAAACTCTAAGGCAAGCTCTCTGAGAGAATGATGGCATGATGCGTTATTTGCAATACTAGAAGGGAAACAAACTGGCCCATAACAAAGAGTTCTCTTTAGGAAATGCTGGGAGGCACTGTAGTCTGTGGAGAAGGCTGGACATTCTAACATACGCCGTCCTCTTCCAGTTGGGCGAGCCCTCCTCTCAGCCTTGCCCAGCTCTTCACGACCAATGGCCTCGGGCGAGCTCATGCTTCTCCTGAATCCTTCCCAAGTTTAGAATTCAACCTGTCTTCATCTTTTCCAGAAAGACAACCCTAGGGTTAGTAGCTCAGTTGTATCCTACTCTTTGTGACCCAGTGGACTGCAGCCTGCCAGGCTCCTCTGTCCATGGGATTCTGCAGACAAGAGTGGGCTTCCATTTACTCCTCCAGGGAGAAAGACAACCCCTAGGTAAGCAGACATTACCCTAGAACTCTTAATTCATGTCTTAAGTGCCTTGCACATAGTATGTACTAAATAAATAAGCATTTATTGAAATTAAAACACAACAAAATTTTGCTTAGCTCCAAACAGGTTTATCAGTTACTTACTCAAAGCTTTTCCTCCAGGGGAGATATACTTGGGCAGGATTTAATCCTTCAAATTATTCAGCACCCCGTATGCTATTAAGTACTCTATGGTTGCTTATTAAACATTTTTTCAGGACAATCTTTTCCTTAAATGTATACAGTTGTAAAAGAAACACAGTAATAAAACAACATGAATGGCCTGGAAAAGAGTCCATTCTCTCCTATTTATAGTCTACAATAAGGTAACCTTGCATAATTTTAATCAGTTCCAACATAACCAATTAGCCATTACAAAGCTTTAATAGGGATACTAAATTGAGTTCTTTTATTATGATGAGTTCATTCAATGACTTCTACAATTAGATATAATAACAAGATCATTGGGGAAAGAAAATAAGTTAATGATATAATTAGGTCAGTAATGATCAATTTCAATTTACACTTTTACTATGTATATAGATTACTGCACATTTAGATGAGAAAGCAATCATCTGTCAAGATAGTATAACTTTCTATTTCTTAATCAGAGGTGATATCAAAAATGATAATATGCATATTTGCTAGATTTAAATTCTACACTAAGAAATCGTAATGAGTTGTCTTTTTTCCCCATATTCCTCAGTTATTTGAAAGCTCTGCTTTCTGTTTGTCAGACATATCACCACATTATCAATTTCCTCATTCATCCAAATCCGACACTGCCAAGTTCTGACTGCCGCTCCCTTCCTCTGTGGCCTTTCCTTCCTACTTCTGATTCTTTTATACACCCAGGGCTCTCCCCTAATTCTGAGTCACATCACCAATACAATCTTCTACACGGACTGACCAGTCTTTCTTTGATGTGTTTTTGCACACTACTACCAGACTGTCCAGATCGTGGGTGTGTGTGAAGCTGCTCCAGTCATGTCTGACTCTTTGCAACCCTCTGGCCTGTAGCCCACCAGGCTCCTCTCTCCATGGGATTTTCCAGGCAAGAATACTGGAGTGGGCTGCCATGCCCTCCTCCAGGGGATCTTCCAGACCCAGGGATCGACCAAGGGATCGAACCCCAACCTCTTTTGTCTCCTGCATTGGCAGGAAGGTTATTTCGTCTACTGCCACCTGGTTTAATCCTCCTAAAATACTACCGTCTTTAATCCAGTTACTTGCCTGGCTCAAACTCACACCCCCCCCACTGCCAGCTCCTGTCACTGGTATGCCATTCTTCCTCCCCACTCCAAAGTGCCTTTTTCACACTATCCTTGTGTATTCCCAACTACTCACCTGTCTTCAAATGTCATACTCAGTGCCCTTTCTCCAGGTTATTTTACCCCATCCCTCGAAGTTCTCTGTATCCCTGCCTCTAAGAATCAACTCAGGAGAGCTTAGGGACAGACTGGATTCCTTACTTACAGCATCATGCTGGCCATGTTACTTAACTCTTTGGTGCAAAATGGTACAACATACCTACCTTTCGAGTTACCAAGAAGATTGAATGAGATAAAGTAACGAGACTGTAACTCAAACATAAGCACCTAAAACAGCTGATTTCTTATACCCCTCTTCAAAACTGTATCTATCCTTCAAAGTTTACCTTTGTTCAGTGACTCCCTCAAAAGGCACAGTGATTGAACTTTTCTATGAACTAACAGACTTTCTATATATGGCATTTATTTGCATGACTGCATTCAGTTTTTCTCTTTTTAAGTCTTTCTGCACACACAATTACCACTTTAAAAAAAAAAAGAACTATTCAGGTACTTGAATATAAGAGCTTTAGCAAAAGAATATTTTCTATGCTAAAAATAAACAAAAGCGATGATGGTTTATAAGGAGAAAGATGTTCAACAAGACTTTTGTGTTCCCTCACATTTTTTAAGAGACATTTATTTACCAGCATTTATTCGGACAAAACTATGGTCTAAAACAAGTAACAAATTGGCAAACAGCGTCATTTCCTCGAGTCCGACCAAAAATACTAACTGGCCGGTATCTGACAACACGTAGTGCCCTGCTCCTGTCGGGCTGGAACTGGAAGGGCCTTCAAAGCCACTACACATGCGTTCATCAGAGACTAAAAGCACGGTCCAAGGCTACACGACTAGTCAAGTGGTTACAGTTAACACTCAAATCAGGTATATACTCCAAATCCAACAACTAGAGTACCAACTCTAGAGTACCAACTCTCGTCAAAAGCTTCAACTCAGTGACTCAACCTAAAGATACAATAATTTCTTGAAAAGAGACAGATCTTACAGATGGGAAAGGCTGAGTTCCCATCACTGGTGAACAGTAACACTATCACTGATAATATGATGTGCCAGAATTTAATCTTACACACTGAAAACTGAAGCTGACCAAGGGTGCTCCCCTGCCTTCTTCAACGGGGCACGTCATCCGCAGCGATGAGAAATCAATCTCTGGGAGCCCCCCCCAACCCCGGCAGCCAGGACACGGCACTGTCACTGCCGGGGGCCAAGGTTCAACCCCTGGTCAGGGAACTAAGATCTCGCAAGCAGCACAACACGCCCAAAACCAAGCTTGTTTAAAAAAGGAAGCAATCTTTTACCTCTTGGTCCCAATTCCAGAGAATGATTGAGGAGAGTATAAGAAAAGCAAAAACGCAGGAGCCAGGGAAGGTCCCTGCTAGAGAGCGCTTGTGTTTTAGCATAGCACCTTAGGGTCCCAGTAAACGAGGGCAGCAAACTGCCTGCCTAGGAACCCAGAGAGAGGGCGCTGACAGGGGGTCAAGGAGGCGGGAGCAGGAGGGAGTGCGGACAGAGAGGTGGACAGGAACAAATCCCAAGAAGCAGGCTGCTCAAAGGACTGTGAAGAACTGTGTGACACTCCGTTCTAAGACTGTTTCTGTGCTACAACAGACATCTTCAAACTTGCACTCCACATGAGAAAGAGAAGTGAGCAACTTTTCAGTGATGAAAAAAGCAGTGAGGGAACTTCAGCTTGGTTCTTCCTGGAGCAGCGCAGAGGGCCACTCAGGGAGCCACGGCGCGACACCCAGATCCTGGCCGGGGCGTCGGGGGACCTGCGCGGTGGGAGGCCGGAGCCGCCGGGAGACCAGCCTCACGGCTGCGGCTGCAGTGGGAAAGGCTCCCCCGCCTACAGGTTCCAGGACCGCCAGAAGTAAGCGAGAACCTTATTACAACTTGGTTGGCGTCTTCATTTTTAGTTTTAAAAGAAAAATTTATCCTCATAATTAAGTTATTACATCCTTGTTTAAAAAGTTCAGTAAGAAAGAGAGGGAAGACAGTAAAACTCCCCCTCCTCTTCCTCTCCAACAGTAACCACCATCCACTGAGCATCCGAGCTGTCATATACTCTTTACAGGCATCAACACCTTTAGACCCAACGACCACCCTATGGGGCAGGGACGCTGATCATCATTTTCCAGATGAGAAAACAGATCCCCAGAAAGATTAATGTGGCAGAGCCCAGACAGAAAGCTAGGTATGCTGGCTGCAGACTACGTGCTTCAATCTGGAACTGTGCAGTTTCTGTTCATATACACTGTTCTCAACTTTTCCTCTGTACACAGTTTAACACACACACATGAATAGGCTCATATGACATACAATGTATAATCTTCTTTTTGTTACATTTATTTCCACATCAATAAATATAAATCAACATCATCTTTCTAATGGCTGGATAATGGCTTAGAACATTACATGTTCTAAGATAACTTAACCAATCCCATATAGATTAACATTTAATGGTTCTCATATTTTATTATACCCAATACTATAATCAAATACCTTTGTACATACGTCTTTGCTCACTTTGGGGACTGTTTCCTCAGGATACATTTCTTGACCTGGAATTGCTGGGTCAAAGAGGTACTTACTCCTTCCTAAAATTTGTGACACACACTGCCGAGTGCATTTCAGCGAGGCTGGCTCCCACCGGCAGCATCTGTGCCAACTAGGAGGCTGTCACCTCTCAGCTCCACGCTCACCCTCAGGCAGCTCTGTAACCCCGGGCTCAGAGGGCCCACTTTGCTTCTCCTCGCTCTGTGGCCTTCCCATGAGGCCCCAGCAGCCGGGGAGCGGGAGGGCGAGCAGACAGTGAGCGGCTGAGAGTGGACGTGCCCCTTCCGGCCTTTCTCCTGGGCCGGCCAGGGCCGGCTGAGCAGCATGGTCGGCTGCAGTCTGCAGCTGTAACAGCTCTCTCAGAACCACCTCCATCCGCTCGTGATTACTGCTTTCCAACTGTATCTTGAGTGATATGTCATCTCATATCTTTTCTTAAAATGTTTACTTTATATTGGAGCACATTTGATTAACGATGATGTGTTAGTTACAGGTGTAAACAATGTGTGTTATCTCCTACCTCAGTAACTCAGCATGTCTATCTTCAGGTCAGTGTGCTGGATGGAACTGTATCCCTCCAGGATTCATATGTTGAAGCTCTAACCCTCAACAGGACCGTACCTGGAGACAGGACTCTTAAGGAGTTAAAGTTAAGAGAGATTACAAGAGTGGGTCCCCAAGCCAAGAGGTCTAGTGTGCCATAGGAGCAGGAAGAGACCCCAGGAGTGTGTGCACCCAGAGAAAAAGAAGGGGACCGTCTGCAAGAGAAGGAGAGAGGCCCCAGGAGAAACGAGCCCTGCTGGAGCTCTCACCGTGGCCTTCAGCCTCCAGAACCATGAGAAGAGAATAGTCTCTGTTCTGAGCAGCCCAGTCTGTGGGCTTCTGCATGGAAGCCTCAGATGACCGAGGCAGGTAAAATGACCTCACGCAAGTCTCACCCTCAGCATACCTCTACACACTATTGTCCACAGCACCTATTACACAGAAGGACACTGAATGTGATGCTGGAGAAACAAGATACAACAAAACTAGTTCCTTGCTTCTGGGTCTTAGAATCTAGTTGTAAAAACAGAACATACACATTCAAAATGTATTAGAATACAGGGTAACACAAGAGAAGGAACAAATACAGTGAAAATACTACAGTTAACAGCACCCACATGAACCTATTTATAATAATGCTTTCCTAAAATGAAAAAAAAAAGCAGGACTTCATCTTATTTTTTAAAGGTTTATATAAATCTTTCCTTAAGAGCTAAAACCATTTTCTTTAGACATGGATTTAAACAGTCTCACCAAACTATGGAAAAGTATAAAAATCTAATTTCTCTAAAATCACTGACACATTTTACACAGTCCAGATACTCAATTCATTAGCAGCCTTGAAAATAAGAACCACAAACTTCCAGATCTCACATTATCTTCTTTAATTCAACACAGTAAATAAATGGAGTCACTTCTGTTCTAGAAAGGTCTATCTGCAATGCTAATCTACGGTTAAAAATCAGTACTTCTCTCAGCTGTCTTCAAAGTCCTTTGAGGAGACATCCCTCTTCCTGAAGAACAGATTTTTTTTTTTAAGCCATGTAACAAGCTCAGGGAGGTACCAGGACGGAACTTCTCTACACCACCTGGAGGCTGCCCAGCACAGGTGTAACGATGTTGTATCTTCACAATCCAAGCCAGGACTCTATCAGACTGAACTCTCCCTTTCAGATGTCAATATAGTTCATCCTCAGCACCATCCCCATAACAGTGTGAATAAAGCCTGAGGTGTTTCACAGGCGGGAAGCCTGAGGCCAGCAGCTTTTCAGAAGAAAGGACAGTGTCCTGCGGAGGAGAACATGGTGACGTCAGGCTCCACACGACGGGACCTGAGCGCGCAGACCGCACACACCAGACGAGCCGGGCAGGCGAGCAGGAGCGGCCAGCCCGGCTCACGCCAGCCCGGCTCACGCCGCACGTCTCTGGCAGACACTCAGCTCCTGCTGCTGCTTTCCGAGCCGGCGCATCCATCCATGGAATGTCACCAGGTCGCGGGAGGGAGCGAGGCTGAGAGCAGGGGGAGGAGAGAAACTGCTGTGCAGGCTGCCCGCCCCTCCGCACACGCCGTTACTATACAAAGCACGTCTGGAAAGCCAGTGTGCTGCCACTGCACATTCCAAATGCTGCACACACACGCACGCACACAACGCACGCACGCACACACAGGTGCACTCCACCCAAAGAACAACTGCAGAAGACAGAACTGTCTTTGGAAAGAAGAAAGTCTATAATTAAAATCCTAATTCACGAGAAATGACTCCCTTCTGAAACTGCTGTCAGTTCTTGGAAAAAGGAAGGGGATGGGGAGGTATTCTAACCCCGTGGGCAGGCAACTAGCGTCCAGAGAAGAGCCTGAGCCGGCCTGGCCCATGCTAACTACAAGCACACGCCGCCACGGAAATGAACCTGCAACACTGCTGAGAAGTAAAAGCATCCCGTGTGGCAACAACTACCTCACACATGCCTAATACCTAACGCAGTCACCTTACACATGCCTAATGCAGTTACCTTACACACGCCTAACGCAGTCACCTTACACATGCCTAATACCTAATGCAGTCACCTTACACACGCCTAATATGTAATGCAGTCACCTTACACATGCCTAATGCAAAAGCATCCTGTGTGGCAATAACTACCTTACACATGCCTAACACAGTCACCTTACACACGCCTAATACCCAACGCAGTCACCTTACACACGCCTAATGCAAAAGCATCCTGTGCGGCAACAACTGCCTTACACACACCTAACGCGGTTACCTTACACCTGCCTAACACAGTCACCTTACACACGCCTAATACCTAACGCAGTCACCTTACACACGCCTAACACCTAACGCAGTCACCTTACACACGCCTAATACCTAACGTAGTCACATTACACACACCTAATACCTAATGCAGTTACCTTACACACGCCTAATACCTAACGCAGTCACCTTACACACGCCTAATACCTAACGTAGTCACATTACACACGCCTAATACCTAATGCAGTCACCTTACACACGCCTAACACCTAACGCAGTCACCTTACACACGCCTAACACCTAACGCAGTCACCTTACACACGCCTAACACCTAACGCAGTCACCTTACACACGCCTAACACCTAACGCAGTCACCTTACACACGCCTAACACCTAACGCAGTCACCTTACACACGCCTAACACCTAACGCAGTCACCTTACACACGCCTAACACCTAACGCAGTCACCTTACACACGCCTAACACCTAACGCAGTCACCTTACACACGCCTAACACCTAACGCAGTCACCTTACACACGCCTAACACCTAACGCAGTCACCTTACACACGCCTAACACCTAACGCAGTCACCTTACACACGCCTAACACCTAACGAGTCACCTTACACACGCCTAACACCTAACGCAGTCACCTTACACACGCCTAACACCTAACGCAGTCACCTTACACACGCCTAACACCTAACGCAGTCACCTTACACACGCCTAACACCTAACGCAGTCACCTTACACACGCCTAACACCTAACGCAGTCACCTTACACACGCCTAACACCTAACGCAGTCACCTTACACACGCCTAACACCTAACGCAGTCACCTTACACACGCCTAACACCTAACGCAGTCACCTTACACACGCCTAACACCTAACGCAGTCACCTTACACACGCCTAACACCTAACGCAGTCACCTTACACACGCCTAACACCTAACGCAGTCACCTTACACACGCCTAACACCTAACGCAGTCACCTTACACACGCCTAACACCTAACGCAGTCACCTTACACACGCCTAACACCTAACGCAGTCACCTTACACACGCCTAACACCTAACGCAGTCACCTTACACACGCCTAATACCTAATGCAGTTACCTTACACACGCCTAACACCTAACGTAGTCACATTACACACACCTAACACCTAATGCAGTTACCTTACACACGCCTAATACCTAACGCAGTCATCTTACACACGCCTAATACCTAACGTAGTTACATTACACACGCCTAATACCTAATGCAGTTACCTTACACACGCCTAACGCAGTTACCTTACACACGCCTAATACCTAACATCGTTACCTTACACACGCCTAATACCTAATGCAGTTACCTTACACACGCCTAATGCAGTTCCTTGCCAATAACTACAGAGAATAAACACGAACCTTAAGAAGCAGTTCAGATGCCCCAGAAATGTAGGATATGTAGGAAAGTTTGCTGTTCTTAGCACTCCGGAGTGTGTGTGTGTGTGTATACACAATAATACTGAAACCAAAACTGGAACTGAAATATGAAAGTACAGATCAGAATTTAGAGCTCGTAGAAACTCAACACCATTAATTTCAATAGATACTCCAACCCCATGACACATTATATGAGTCACTGCTACAAACGCAATACATGGGGGGGGGGAGGAACACACAAAACCTGAGTATTTATTTAACCTGAGAAACTAACCTATTTTAGTCTAAAACCAAAAATGACTTTTCAAGATCAAAATGCTGTATCTCTGAAAATAGCATACAATCTGCCCTTAAGAATGTGTCATAAGAAACAAACAGGAAATAGCGTGTGTTGAAATCAGTAGTTATAAATAACTCTGTTCTGCACTGACATAGTTTATACACAAAAATATAGTAGCTTCAACCAACAGTTGTGCTTAGGACTTCCTTCAATTTGAATTTTAAAATCAGCTAATTAAGGAGACAGCTTGACAGGAAGCTATCCAAGTTCTGTGGTCCAAGTTCTTCAACAAGGGGCAACTTCACCTCTCATGTTCTTCATTTGTAAAATGAAAATATTTGCCATGAATATCTCTAAAGTCTCTTTCAGTTCTTAATTTCTAAAAGTACAGGAATTTAAAACACAAAATAATTTTGTGTTTAGTAAGTTTCCTACTTCCAAGGAGCTTATAATCTAGTTAAGGGTAACTGCAATGGGTAATCATAAATGAATTAGCAAATAACGTAAGACAGAGGTGGACCAGAGGAGTGACGTAACAGGTGCACTGATCAATGAGGCGCTGAGCTGAGAGTCCTGACGTTAAGGGTATAGCATCTGAAGCGAAGTTGAAGCTGCGATAACTTCAAAACGAAGCAGAGAGTTCTGCTGGGACTAAGAGGTTCATTAGGATTCAAACTGTTAACTTCATAATGCCAGTCAATTAATTCAAATTCCATGTAGTCATTATTTCATTATCTGAGCTCTAGTGACAAGGAAGATATTAAGCTTTAAGGTTTAAAAGATGTTAAATATTAACAACATAAAACCATTTGCAAATTTTTTATTCAGTTCAGTTCAGTTGCTCAGTCATGTCCGACTTTTTGCAACCCCATGAATCGCAGCACGCCAGGCCTCCCTGTCCATCACCAACTCCCGGAGTTCACTCAGACTCACTCTTGACGTACTCCTTTTCCTATTTGGAACCAGTCTGTTGTTCCATGTCCAGTTCTAACTGTTGCTTCCTGACCTGCATACAGATTTCTCAAGAGGCAGGTCAGGTGGTCTGGTATTCCCATCTCTTTCAGAATTTTCCAGTTTCTTGTGATCCACACAGTCAAAGACTCTGGCATAGTGAATAAAGCAGAAATAGATGTTTTTCTGGAACTCTCTTGCTTTTTCGATGATCCAGCGGATGTTAGCAATTTGATCTCTGGTTCCTCTGCCTTTTCTAAAACCAGCTTGAACATCTGGAAGTTCACAGTTCACGTATTGCTGAAGCCTGGCTTGGAGAATTTTGAGCATTACTTTACTAGCGTGTGAGATTTTGTATTGCTTAGCCCCAAATACCTCAGCCTAGTCTGAGTGATTTACACAGAGCCAGAGAGACTAATAAAAGATTAGGGCAAGTGTGAGCATGACAATCTTGCTTCATAGATAGTAAACCATAAAGCCCAGCTCATTAGGATAAATCATTCAAAATTAACATTTTTAACGCCAAAAACCCCTAAAGCTTAATAAGCTAAAAACACACCCTGTCCTCTCGTGATACTTTCTTTAACGCTGTTCTTGACTGAACTTTCCATGATACTTTCCGTGATGATGGAAACGGTCTAGATCTATGCTAACCAGTGGCCACACGTGGGATACCAGGTACCGGAACTGTAGCTACATTAATTCTTTTTAATTTTTAAATTGAATTAGCCACATACAGTTAATGGCATCTGTATGGGTGCCATTCTAGACAATCTGTATAGAAAGAAATCACATTTTAAAACTGATAAAATTTTTAAAGTTGATACATAAAAACAGATTACAAAAACTGAATACAACAATGTCTACAGAGCAAATTTTAACCATGAAGAAAAACTTTGGACGAACTATCCAGTGTATGACTACATGCACTGTGCCCTGTGCAAGGCCAGTTTTTAATCCCAAGGGCCTCCCATCACATCTTCCATCCCCTTTACTGTAACGCTGGGGTTTAGTTCAGCCAACCGCTGAAAGCACAGCCAGTTACCTCTGCTCTACTCATTCTCACCATAAAATGGAGATAACTTGTCTGACTTGATTAAATGAAACCAAATGGTAACCACTGATGACTCTGAATTATAACATTAAGAGGCACTGTCACTACTTTATATAGGAATATAATTTTAAGTACTATTTTTAATGTTGTTATCTCAAGAAATTTCACAATAACTGTGATTCTCACTGAACAACCATATATAGTTCTATTTATTCAAGGTGCATATAACAAGGAAGTTTAAAAAAAATCTAAGAAAACGCATAACAAAAGTGTCTTCATTAAAAATGTTACATATGAGGTGGCCCTAAGGTGACTGTGCGTGTGTTTTACAATCTTCATATAACTTTTAATGTTTTTTTTCTGTTTTCCCAGAAAACATTTGATATTAGCATCCTTTGTCAAAAGCAAAAATCTTTTTAAAGAAAAAGTACATGTTTACCTAATTTGAAAAGGCAAACCCAATTCTGGAGTGACAAGTTTATAGAATCAGTCATGCTACATACTCTCACAGCTATTCATCTCAATTACAGATTGGCATTGCAAAAGCGAAGACAAAATTCTACAGTGCGTACTTGGTTATAAAATTCTGCCCTCCTTCTAATATGAGAGTTCCAATTTGCTTCACATAAATAAGACTCAAAAACTACTCAAGGTCTATCTTTCCAACCTACCCTCACATGCGTACTACAACCACTAGCAGACAAACTGGCAGGGAGCTGTGAAGGGAAAACCCTACGCTCGTGCGGAAGACACTCAGTAGCCCACTGACAGGGGGCCAGGCGCCTGCAGATCACGTAGCCCGTGTATTCTGAGTGAACATCATAGCAAAATGCAAACCCAGCTTCCTATGAGAAAATAAAAAGAGAACCTGGTTCAGACCCTAGGATTTTGACCTTATCCGTAAGGCATCTCCTCACTGGGACAGATCTATAGATCCCTTGGCTCGCTGTTTACATTCAGTCCTCAGAAAGACACGGGAAGCCAAGAGCCCTGCCTGGCTCCCTCTTTCACACTGTTCTTAACTGAACTTTCTATGGTATCTTCCGTGATGATGAAAATGTTCTCAGTTCAGTCGCTCAGTCGTGTCCAACTCTTTGCAGCCGCATGAACCACAGCATGCCAGGCCTCCCGTCCTTCACCAACTCCCAGAGTCCACCCAAACCCATGTCCATTGAGTCAGTGATGCCATCCAGCCATCTCATCCTCTGTTGTCCCCTTCTCCTCCTGCCCTCAATCTTTCCCAGCATCAGGGTCTTTTCCAATGATTCAGTTCTTCTCATCAGGTGGCCAAAGTATTGGAGTTTTAGCTTCAACATCAGTCCTTCCAATGAACACCCAGGACGGATCTCCTTTAGGATGGACTAGCTTGATCTCCTTGCAGTCCAAGGGACTCTCAAGAGTCTTCTCCAACACCACACTTCAAAAGCATCAATTCTTCTGCGCTCAACTTTCTTTATAGTCCAACTCTCACATCCATATATGACCACTGAAAAAACCATAGCCTTGACTAGACGGACCTTTGTTGACAAAGCAATGTCTCTGCTTTTTAATATGCTGTCTAGATTTGTCATAACTTTCCTTCCAAGGAATAAGTGTCTTTTAATTTCATGGCTGCAATCACCGTCTGCAGTGATTTTGGAGCCCAGAAAAATAAAGTCAGCCACTGTTTCCACTATTTCCCCATCTATTTGCTATGAAGTGATAGGACCGGATGCCACGATCTGAGTTGATCTATGCTAACCAATGGCCCCAAGCGGCAAGCCTCTTCCCAACCCAAAGCTCTCAGGCTCAGAGCACCCTACCCCGCCTTGCAGCAACAGACTGTCACCTCCCCATCACTGGGCTGTGCAGGAAGGTCCAGGTTGTAACTGTTTTCTCAGCACTCCCTTTCAGCTCAGAAACACCTTGCTTTGGATGTCAAGTTATATGATCACCTTAAACCTCACTAACTCAGAAGTCATCCCAGGCAGGTTATAAACTTTTTGTGTTCTACTGATCTCCAAACATTCTTGACTTCAGATTCTCTGTCTTGAACTGCCCAGAGCTGATTAACAGAGCAGCAAATAAATGGACCATCCCAAGAAAAGTGACAGAAAGAAACAATATAAGAAGCTGAAGAGAAGCTTCCCAGGGTGAGCACAACAGAGCAACAAGAGGGGGGATGTTCTTACTGATGTTTTTGAACACCTGGCTGGCCCATAACACGGCCACACCGCCCTGAGTATCAGAGGAAAGAGTGCTGCCAGACTCTTCTGGCTGGTCTTTTAAATCATGATTTTAAACTCAGTTGAGACCAATGCCTACAAATAACCCTTAGAAATTATTTCTATTCAAATAAAAATAATAAACACGATGATTAATATCAGAATTAATCATTATTACTAGAAAAACTAAAAAACAAAAAAAAATTAAGTGTGGCATCTTAACAGAGGTTCACTTGGAGCCTACTGTGGTGCTACTGCAGTTCCATCCATCTACCAATGTCCCATGCAAGAGAGTGCTAAACCCGAGTCAGGCCAACTGTGAAAGGCATTCTGAGTCATTCATTCAAACACCCTCAACGTCCCCCACATGCCCCACGCTGAACTAGAACCGGAGACACAGAGGCAAATGTGGCAGTCCCCAAACTCAAACTAGGTAGAGCCTGGCAGCAAAAAGGCAAAATCCAGGACAGGAAGATGGATCAAATGACTCTCGGCTGTTATAAGGAGTACTGGGAAGCAAATAGAGAGTTTGGAAAGAGATGGGAAAGGAGGAGGAGCTACATGCCTCAGAAAGAGGACCTCTCCGAGGGGGTGACACTCAAGCAGAGGCCTGTGGTAGAGAAGAAGCTACACCCTGGAGGGGTAAGTCACTGCACGCAGAAACACAGAGCAGGTGCAAAGGCCTCAGGAAGAGTTTGGCAAATTGAGGAAATTGGAAAAGAGAAGTGTGGTTGCAGAGCAGCAAGCAGGGGTGATGGTCTGCATATGCCTTAAAGGAAATCAAGGAGCACTTCTTGTTCTCTGGTGTTGATGAGAAGGGGTGGGTTTACTGATATAAAGAATACTATGGGGAAAAGAGAAGGAAGAAATCAAGAATCTGTTGTGTTCCCAACCCGTTAAACTTGAGTTAAGATGTTCAAGTAGTGCAGAGTGACTGTTTTACTGATCTGCATGTGCCTTCATGCTGAAAACCCAGGGGTTTTCTGAACAAAGTCTGAAGAGAGGATCCTTTTTTTCCTTTAGGGTCATGAGGGTGGAAGGATCTGAGTTCTAAGAGACCTACATCCAGTGAGAGAAAACCTGTCTGAGATAGGAGACCACAAAACCAATTCAAAGAGAGTGGCAGAGGAGAGAAGCGAGAATCCGCAGTTCCCTAGTCCTGGACCAGCTGGCCGGAGAGCCAGCTCCCTCCCTCTCCTTCAGTCTGCTCACATGCATGAATAAATCACTCTTTCACAGCCCTAGACCTGACCAACACACCCACCACAGGCTTATTTAGACTCTATCTCTTTTACATAGTAAATCTATCAGGAGCTCGAAAAGGACTCAAGTCTTTTTAGTTTTAGAAACTCAAAAAGTAAAGTGCGCAGCAAAGAAATATAAGAAATGCCAAGGATTACAGAAGCACCAACATCTTCCTAAGTCCCTGGAGCCCAGGAGGAGCTTGGAGAGAACACAGTTGTGAAAAAAGGAACACACTCAACTGAGAAAATAACCCAACTTTTAAAATGGTAAAATACATGAACAGACATCTCACTAAAGAAGATATAAATAAATAAGCACATGAAAAGGTGCTCAACACGACTAATCACTAGGGAAATGCAAGTCAAATCACAACGATATATCTTATTAGAATACATCTTTTAAATGACAATACCAAGTGTTAGAATGCAGAGCAAACGAAACTCAAACCCTGCTGGTGGAAATGTGAAACAGCACAGCCACTGTGGAAACAGCCTGGCAATTTGTTACGAAGTTAAACATACCTTTATCATTCAACCCTGCAGTCTCCCTCCTAGGTGTTTACCCAAGTGAAATGAAAACCTACAGTAGCAGCGGAATGACTGCTCCCAAAGATATTAGGTCTTAATCCCAGGAACCTGTAAATGTTCGTTTATTTGGAAAAGGATCTTTGCAGATGTGATTAAATGAAGCACTCTGATACTGCGTTTATCCTGGATTACCATGTGAGTCATCATATTTATCCCTATGAGAGAGGACAGAGGGAGACAGGACACATGCAGAGAGCAGAAGCTGACGTGAGGATGCAAGGGAGACCGGAGGGACCCCACTCCCTAAACAACGGGTGTGGGCAGGGAGAGGGGCGTGACCTTTAGGCACCAGAAATCTGTTGACTACACCATGATGAAATAAAGTAGCTCTGATCTTTTGAGCACTTTTAACTGTATACTTGTACCTGATGGCATTATTTAATTATTACAGAAAGCCTACAGTATCAATTTCTCAGTTTCACAGATGATAAAAATTAGCCTTAGAAGAAAACAGTCTGCCTAAGACATAACAAAAGAGGGAACACCACTCTTTACTGATATGAAAAAAGGTGCATAAAAAATGAGCTAGGGACTTGGGGTCTACATCTAGAAAGCTGTGCTATCCCAGAAGGTTAAGGTAGCTTTCCAGGTCCCAACACAACCTTTGAAACAAGTGAGACAGATTACTTGTTCCAAATCTAAAGTTCTGTTATTTATGAATACCACCACAGAGAAATATCTTTCTATACTGTTAACAACCAAGAAGGTGCCTTACCTGTAGGTCAAAGGTTAGCAAACTGTTTCTGTAGGAGGGTAGAAAGTATTTTTAGGTTTTGTAGGCCACAAAAGCCTGTATCATCTACAGCATGGTCTCTTTTTTTAAAATAACCCTTTAAAAATATAAAACTGGCTAAAAGTCCATATAAACACAGGTCCTGAACAGGATTTGGCTCACAGGCTGGGTCTAGTTTGCTGACCCCTGTTCTAAATCAACTGTTTTGAGGCTATTTTGAATTGAAAAAGAGAAGAATGATGGACAAGGGGAGGGACACGCAGACTTCCTTATGGGCATTTCTGTTTAGAAGAGGACATCCAGGTCACTGCCTGTATAGATGCATCACTAAGCACAGTCTTGTTTTTTTCCCTTCCTCAATCACCTTCCAACATCACTTTTTAAAACTTTTATTTATTTTTATTTTTTTGGGCTACACCCTGCAGCATGTAGGATCTTAGTTTCCCAACCAGAGGTCAAATCCACAACCACTGCATTGGAAAGGCAGAGTCTTAAACCACTGGGCCAGGAGGGAAGGTCTTAACATCACTTTTTTTTAATGGTATCTTTCTAACTATACATATGTAGTCATTTGATCTAAAAAGAAACAAAATCATCTTGAAGAGTACTTGGTGTTGCTAAACTTCCTTCCCCCTGTGCTTTCGTATTTATCATCCAATAACCTGGGATGGGGGAATCTGGTGGGCTTCTATGGGGTCACACAGAGTCGGACACGACTGAAGCGACTTAGCAGCAGCAGTAGCAGCAACCTATTTCTTACCAAGAAGTGGTAAACACATGTGGTGATAAGCATGATAAAAATACTACTGGTAAAGAAAAAGTCTAGGGGTTATCAATTAACCTAGACTGATTCACTGCATAAATACTTACTGACTACCGACTATGTGCCAGGCACTAAGTAAAAACCGGGAATCAAAAAGAAAGCTCTGTTGGAGCTTACATTCTAGGAGGAGGAGGCGAACAAAAATAAAATACAGAGTATGTCAACTGGTGGTAAGTACTATATACAGAAACAACACAAAAATGGCACTAGGGAGTCTCGGGTGTGATGGAGAGGCTGCGATTTCTATAGGGCAGTCAGGGAAGAAGGGGAGGGAGCCAAGCCATGCAAACACTGACTTTGGAGACCACCCCCTCCCACAGCCACTCTCAAAGATCTCTGCAGACGTCACTTTATCCACAAGGCCTCTCTCAGCACAGTCTGGTTTTTCCCATTGCATGTGTCTTATGACACATGGTATCCTTTACTTTTTATAGCTGCTATTATTTTCATTGTCTACACACACACTCCTTCTGAAGTGAGCTACATAAGATTTAAGTTTTAGGTTTTACTCACAGATAAACCCCAGAAGCTGAGGACATTATCTGGTACATAGCAGGTACCCAGCAGATACTGCCTGAGGGGTGAGGGGCGGTGGTGGTGTTAGTGTTCCAAGCAGAGGACCCGGCATGTGCAAGGGTGCTCATGCAGGGATGTGCTGGGATACAAGGACAGTCCGGCGGCTGGTGGGCAGCAGAGGAGGACAGCAGGACGTACACCAGGAAATGTGTGTTACATGGAAGGGAAGCGTTTGGGAAGCTTTCACGCTCTCTAGAGCAGAAGTCAGAAAAAACCCAGAGGCTGCATCAAGCTTAGCACCTGTGCCTGTGAATAAAGTTTTACTGGGACTCAGCTGTGTCCATCTGCTCCCATACTGCATGCTGGCTTTTACACCGCAATCACCAACAGAGAAATCTGACACACTTTCCACACTCATTGAGCAAGGCAGCAAACCACTAGATGGTTTTTAGCAAAGCAGTCACAAAATCTGATTAAAAAAAAAGTCCTCTGACTGTGTAGATGCAGGCGGACAAGGACAAAAGCAAGGAGATAATCAGGAAGCAAAAGCAATGGTCAAGTCATAAAGTCTGACCCAGAGTGTAGTGGGGGAGGAAGAGACACGTGACGGCCTCTGCTGTGTGTTCTAGAGCACGGCTTGGCAAGCTGTCTCTGGAAAGGGCCAGGCAGTGAATACTTTAGCCTCTGGGGGCCGCATTAGTTGCAACCACATTTGCTGAAAACTACGCAGTTAGTCATTCACTCATGCCCGACTCTTTGCGACCCCATGGACTGCAGCCCACCAGCCTCCTCTGTCCATGAGATCTTCCAGCCAAGGATACTGGCTGCTGCTGCTAAGTCACTTCAGTCATGTCCAACTCTCTGTGACCCCATAAACGGCAGCCCACCAGGCTCCCCCGTCCCTAGGATTCTCCAGGCAAGAACACTGGAGTGAGTTGCCATTTCCTTCTCCAATGCATGAAAGTGAAAAAGTGAAAGTGAAGTCGCTCAGTCGTATTGACTCTTTGCGACCCCATGGACTGCAGCTCACCAGGCTCCTCCATCCATGGGATTCTCCAGGCAAGAGGACTGGAGTGGGCTGCCACTGGATACTGGAGTGGGTTACTATTTCCTTCTCCAGGGGATCGTGTCAACACAGGCATTGAACCTGGGTCTCCTGCACTGCAGGCAGCTTCTTTACTGACTGAACTACAAGAGGAGCCTCGAAAACGACTCAATTCTTCTGTTAAGTGTGAGAGAAGAGAGAAGCCATGAACAAGTGTGGCTGTGCTTCAGTAAAACTTTATAAAGACACTGAAATCTGAATTACCTATAATTTTCACCAAGTATGAAAAACTATCCTTAAAATTTTTTCAACCAGTTAATAATATGTTTTAAAACATTCTTACCTCATAGGTTGTACAAAAGAAGTGGGGGCCAGTGTGGTTGGGGCCGTAAATCACCAACCTGCGCGCCAAGGGCAGAGCCAGTAGCGTTTGCCGCTGGACTGCAGGTGACATGTGAGGCAAAGCTGTCAGACTCACCACCAGGCTCCGCTACAGTCAGCACTCCTACCGAACCGCCCCCCACAATACAGAGCAAAGGCACCTCTGTAAGAATGCTGCAACTCGTGTAATGAGCTACTATGCCACTCATAGTCACTGTGCCCACGCTATAGCTATCCAAGGCCAAAACTCACAGAAAAATCAACTGAAGGCAAATATACCAGGAAAATCAGCCACACTTTCAGCTTGAGACTTAGGAAACTATGCTCTTTCTTAAAATACATACAGAGAGAAGTCTCAAGCTACCAGGGTTTTGGTTTTTTTTTTTAATATATAAAATTAAATCAACAAATATACCTTCAATCCTGAAATGCTGATGCTGATCATGAAACAGCAAGATCAGTTTCTGTTTGTGTTTTATTTTGAGTGGGGCAGAGATCATAGCTTAAGACAAGGATAGACAGGACAAACGAACAGCAAAATAAGGAAAAAAGATACATATGTAGATACATACACACACACACAAAGAAAGTCAAGATGGGTTACTCAATTAGAATGAACAAATCCATATGCAAGGCAGACAGACACTGAAGCAGAATAACATACTTTGGTACATGCAATGATTAATCCTAGCTGCAAGTTCAGGATTAGAGTAGGTCAGATTATAGGTTCAAGCCTCTTTAATTAGCTGAGGAAACACTGTTGGTAATTCTTCAACTACTCCTTGTCCTTAAGCCTCAAGAGACAATTTCAAGTGGCTGAACCACTGCATGAAAGGAGACACTAGGGCAACGAGAAGAACAGAGTTGCGCTGGAAAACGCCAAGTCAGTCAGAGATGCTCCACCAACGTCGTCCACAAAGACACACCAAAGCCTCCTATGTACGACACATCAAACCCACAAATGATCTGTCCAGTGAGGCCAGGGCCACGTCTGGGCCCCTTCTGTACTCGAGTCCTGACTCAAGCGAGTAGTCCTGTGCTAGGGTAAGCAGTACTGCAGCTCACAGCCAGACCCCTTCAGCCCGTGCGAGCCGGGGGGATCGGAGCTGGGACGCACAGAGGGCAGATGAATCAGGAGCCAACTGCACGAACAACCTTCCGGATTTGCACTGAACAGCTATCCCAGGCAATCGACAGTGTTGAGACACACAGGCGGCACTTGATAACAGAACACAAAGCCCTTCTTGCCGTAAATGAGGACACGAATTACTGCCACACATAAAGCAGGTAATTCGCCTGTGAGTGATAGAAAGATGGACACTTTCTCTTCAAGGGGCTTACAATGAGAACACCTAAGGCCTGCAAGGCCAGTTCACAACTTCCTGTAAGCTTTCCGGGGACATTTCAATTCCTAGAATATGTATTAGTCTATCTTCTCAACAGAAAAACAGGTGATTAAAAAAGGCTGAGCTAAACACTTATGTTTAAGAATATTTTTCATTTAAAAGTTTTTCTTTAAAACAAGAGCACTTTGATTTAATCAAAATTTTGTTTTAAACATTTTTTGTCCCTTCCAATGTCATGAAAAACTGAACTGAACATCAATTTATTCCTGTCCAATAATCCAAACAGCCAACAAGTCTGATGTTCATTTAAGAACTGAGAGCAGAGACGTCTGCTCATGGACATAAACAGATGCCCTAGCCACGGGTTTTTCTGACTGACAATGACTGGCTCCTTTTTCCCCCTTTATATATTAATAACTCCCACAGACATTTTACTGCAAAAGCAGGCAAGAGCAAAGACTACCTGCCACTAACAACCAAAAGGCCAGGATCTGAAAGCATATTAGAGCCCCAAAAACAGTGTAATCGCTGTGGTTCCTAAACAGATCTCAAGGGCAGTAAGAGGTGGGAAGGTGCCTTCCCTTATACAAACAGGCTTATTTAAGCAGAGTGAAAAGGTGGGGATTCCACAATGCCTTTCATGTGCTTATGTGAACTATGAACAAGCGCTGTTCCTAAACTCACCACGACAGGGATTCCTCTGTTCTCGGAACACAAACACAGTAGCCGGTACACCAAGGAAGCAATTTGGAAAACACAATCCTCTTCTGCTTACTGTTTTAAAATCAGTATTAAAACGGAGCAATAAAAATTAACATCAAGGCTCATCAAAGATTAATTCAATCTTTTCCTCCTAACAAATATACACACACCTTGTACTTTAACAATCCTTTCCCAAACCACAGATTTACATATGCATATCCATGAACTGAAAACACCAGCATGAGGATACGAAACACTTTTAACATCTCTATAAACATAAAACAACTTGAGAGACCAACAGTTACAAACACAAACGCCAAGGTGTAAAGTAAGAGTCAAAGAGAACTGCAATATGAAAATGACTAGTCTATTATTTTTTTTAAAAGGAGGGATATTGGTGAAATTTGAGATATACAAGTAGACAGCTCTATTACAAAGGTGAGAGGTAGGGGAACAGAAGAAATTTTTCTCCAAGGGTAACATTTAAAGGTCAAAATTCTGTTCTTAATCGGGGGAAGAAACCATTTAGAAGCCTTCACATTTTTAAAGATAATAAATGCAATGATTTAATGAGCACAGTTGTTTAAAAATATTTTGTACGCTACTAAACTATCGAAATGACTCTGGATCTCTGAGGGGTGTAAAAAATACTAGTGCTTTCATACACATCTGTATGTCCAATCCCCCCGGCTCCAGTTCTTTCCAAACTCTTATTACCTAAATTTTTAATGTAAACATATTGTAAGTGTTCTTAGATATATTTTATCATATATTAATCTTGTGCAAACAAGAAAGAAAAATGTAAGTAAAATTCAGTGTCTCACACCTTTCTTGAATTCGGAGCTCAGCTCTTCTGGAACACTCTCCTGTTCTGAGTTGTCAGTGCGCACTCTTTGTTGGTGGTTTTTGCTCGTTTACAATATCACTCTCTGAACTGTCCAGGTGTCAGTGATGCAGTAATTCTTAAAGACTATTTCACTGCGGTCTCCAGAATCTTCCTCCAAGCTAGGACCCCGCTCCTCCCAGTTTGGACGTGGACGCTTTCTTAATCTCGCCAGAAGGTGCCACAGAAGGTTTCCTGATAAATCAGGACTCACATTCCTTCCTCATATGACCTTAAAATGGTTTGTGGATCCCCACATTTTCGTCAGTCTCTATTCAATAGTTTAAAACACTGCTGTATTTAAAAGATACCATCAGCACTGGACACTTGAATCAGTAGTACAGACTATTGATACAGACACTGAATAGTACAGACACTGAATCAATAGTACAGACTATTGATTCATCTGTACTATTTATGACATCTGTGTGGGGGGGTGGGTAATGAGAAAAAAAAAAGATAGCTTGTTGTAAAAGTGAGGAAGTTGTTAGTCTTATCACAGACTCATCTGAGAGCAGGTCATCTATTTATCTACTGCCTGCCACATAGTAAGCACTCCTCAAATTCAAAGATTTATTGAATGAACCCCCGACACTCTCTATATATCTTGATAGAAGATACTGAGATAGAAATTCATGCATTTCATTCCCTGTTCAATGGATATTTCAAACTACGAGCCAGGCCCCCTGACAGACACGGAAAAATAAAGAAATAAAAAGCAATTTGCTTTAATTCCAGGAGGAGATGAAGCTAAACAGACTATCATAATCTAGGGAGAAAAACCAGCATGCCTAACATACCATGAGAATATATTTGCTGTGGTCATACAGGAAGAAAGGCATCTCACCAAACTAGTAATGGTAGCGGGTCGTTCAAGGAGGTTTATTAGCTATTTTTGGTTTTGTCTGGAGTAATGTCTAAAAGAATGA
Organism: Aepyceros melampus; assembly: GCA_006408695.1. NCBI lineage: Eukaryota > Metazoa > Chordata > Mammalia > Artiodactyla > Bovidae > Aepyceros > Aepyceros melampus. The sequence goes on along the minus strand of SJXQ01001887.1, from coordinate 283,814 downwards.
CATTCCAAACAGAAATAAATACATATAAAAACTGAAAGGCAAGAGAACGTGGTGCTGACAAGGAACTGTGATATGTTGAAAGACTGTGGGTCAAGAAGAGTGTGTCAACAGATAAAGCTGCAAAAAGGCTAAGGAGCTTGAATTTTATCCACATAATAACAGAAATCCAACAGGCTTGAAGGTTCTAAACAACGGAAGACGAGACATTTTAGAGAGGATAATCAGACAATACAGACGTGAGCCTCAGAAGGCTAGACTGAAGTCTGCCACGTAATACAAGCTCCATGGGGGCGGGGGTTTGTACCCATTTGGTTCACTGCTCAACTCGCAACATTTATCATGCCAGGTATTATTACTATTTATTGGATGAATGAAGGAAAGCCAGCTGAAAGACAACTACAATAACCCAAGCAGAAAAGAACTGAGTTAAATCATTAAATAGTAATTTATATATACATACACACACACACACACACACACACACACACACATAATGTATCATTTTTTGGCTTGTCAGTATTCCCTTCTACTGATGCAATTCAAAAAGACTAATACTATTGTAAATTTTTAGGTCTGCAAAAAAAATCAAGCTAAAAGAACTACAAATATGTCATTAAAAATTTGTTCCTAGTGGCAACATTAAATAAATCAAGATTATTTAATTTATAGTCAGGGCTATAGTTACTCTTCATCTCTGCTGAAGACAAAATTATTTGAGTCAATATTTACCAAGGGTTCAAAATAAGCAAAGAAAGCTATTAAGTGTTTAAAATGAAACAAGATGAATTTAGCTTAGAGATAAAGAAATTCCTAACCAAGAGCAGGAACATCTGGTTAATGGATGAATGTTAGTCTCCTTCTTTACCTATTTACAAAGACAACATAGAGATACTTAGGGGAAGTCATGCAGTCTCTTTTCTCATCTGTAAAAATAGGAATTCAAATTGAAAGAATTTCTAAGACTTCAGTTCCAGAGTTAAATAATTCTTATCTATTTACTTCTCTATTAAGGGGCCTTATGTTTATCTGCATGTTATTTTGAGCATGCTCCTCCATCACTTTTTTTTACCTCCAAGAAAATTTTAACATTCTTATTGACAGAGTGGAGAAGGCAATGGCACCCCACTCCAGTACTCTTGCCTGGAAAATCCTATGGACGGAGGAGCCTGGAAGGCTGCAGTCCATGGGGTCGCTAAGAGTCGGATACGACTGAGCGACTTCCTTTTCACTTTTCACTTTCAAGCATTGGAGAAGGAAATGGCAACCCACTCCAGTGTTCTTGCCTGGAGAATCCCAGGGATGGTGGAGCCTGGTGGGCTGCCATCTATGGGGTCGCACAGTCAGACACGACTGAAGCGACTTAGCAATGTGTCAGAGACATTTTTTCCTTAATTTTTCAAGCAGATCAGAAGAGAAGGAAAGTAACATCTACTGAGGGCCTACTGTTTACCAGTTCTATCAAACAGAGTTTCTTATCATCCCCAAAACTGTGTTCAGGGTCATGATCCTACTAAGAAATTGAAGGGCAAAGAGATTATAAATTCTTTGCTCAAGATCACAACTAGTTAAGTGGTGAGACCAGAAAGCAAACTCCAGAGACTAAATTCTATTTATCACCTTAAATGATAATAACTGATCTGAGTACCCAACAACGTCATTCTCTTTTGATCCAGAAATTACATGTTTTTCAATACTGGTCAGAAAAAGTAAATTATGGAAATGTCTCATTACATAGCTGTACTGAAACTCCCTAACCCCTCTTACCTGTCATAGCTTCTTTCTCCATATCAGAAAAGGATGAAACAGGCATTTGAGCTGCTCTTCAATAAGAGTATTAACTATATTCTTTACCCGTCTTTTCCCGGTGATACACAGGACAAATGACGATTACATGCGCGATCCATTCTCAGGGGTATCACTAAATGAACATGTTCCAAGAGAGCGCATTTTTTAAATAAATCATTTTTACTTTAAGTTATTTTCCACACAACTTACAACTGAGTGTCATATACAAGGTGTAATAACCAGGGTGGGCACACTGTGGCCTCCAGACCACATCCAGCCCGCCAGCAGTTCTGCAGGCAAAGCCTTACGAGAAGACACGTGTGGCCACTTTGCTCAGAGTTGGGTAGCTGGGTCAGAGACCACAGAATGGTCAGATAGACCAAAATATCTACTATCTGGCCCTTCACAAAAAAAAGTTTGCCAACATCTGTTTCAGACTAACAATTCAATCAGTTTCACTTTACATCTATTGAGAACTTAGATGATAACATATCAGAGAACCCAGTTTCAGGATCTCCATAAACCTGTTTAAAAAGGAGCTTTTGACTTAGATTTTTTCAGAGTTCCCTGGACATGTCCATCACAACTTCACTACTTGCCTGTTTTTATTTCCGTGGCTTTCCCTTGACTGACAGCAGTGTCTCCCCAGCAGTCTCATTACAATCCCAGTCCTAGCACAGTGCCTGGGACACAGACATTCAGGGGAAATCTGCTGAGTATTTGAAATTAAGCACATGACTTAGGACAATCAGTCAAGAGGAAAGGAGAAATTCAGTCCTACAGAAACTTGTTGCTCAAAGGGTGTTCTGTGCAGCAGTGGAATTGTTGAGCTCGTTAGAAATGCAAAATCTCCAGCAAAGACCTGAAACTGCATTTTAGCAAGATCTCCAGATGAAAAGTTGAGAAGCAGTTCTATACAACATGGTGCTTAATTATATTCAAGTTCTTGGTTTGATTTTCAATACGGGCCAGGTTGCTTGGTATGATGAAAAACAACAGCTCTAAGGCTTCATCCTTACTCTACTCTTGAACTTCAAGATACAAAATACAGACTTACTTTGACAACTTTAACAAACGAGGACTCTGAGGAGGTGGGGGTGGCAAGGGTTATTGGTTTTTTGGTTGTTATTTTTACTAGAGAAGAGAGAAATACTGTTACTTAACAACAAGGCCAAAGGAGGGACTGTCATATATTCTCCCTATTTCTACAAGAATATGACCAGAGAATATCCACCCTAACTTAAAATGATTATAGATGTGTGAAATACGTTTTTTAGGAGAAGGCAATGGCACCCCACTCCAGTACTCTTGCCTGGAGAATCCCATGGATGGAGGAGCCTGGTAGGCTGCAGTCCATGGGGTCGCCAAGAGTCAGACACGACTGAGTGACTTCACTTTCACGCATTGGAGAAGGAAATGACAACCCACTCCGGTGTTCTTGCCTGGAGGATCCCAGGGATGGGGGAACCTAGTGGGCTGCCGTCTATGGGGTCGCACAGTAGGACACAACTGAAGCGACTTAACAGCAGCAGCAGACGTCTGCTTCTATGTCCTGTTAAAAGCGGGTATGTGTTCATGAAAACTTCAGCCTTTAAAATATGATGGCAGTATTTTGTGGGTTAATAAATCAATTTGTTTGGTTTTGTTCTGGTATTTTCTGGAGAAAGGAGAGGGAAATCAGCACTGTTTCCTGCTGCCTTTTTTTTAAGTGAAGGCAAAAAAAAAAAAAAAAAGGGAAGGAACCGCTTGAGCCACGACTTGCTCAAGCTTGAAACAATCTTTAATAGGCAGTTGCTGGATGCATAAGGTGGTTACTTCTCTCTACAGGAAAGGAAATGAAGCTCATGGGTAAAGTATTTAAAAATCAAACAATAAGTAATTGATGAGGTCAAGATATGTGCTCTTAAACATAAGCCCTAAGCTAATCAGAATTATTAATATGATAATTTAGGAAGCACTTTAAACCACTGCACCAGTTTATCAGAGTTTCAGTTTATCTCAACTCTGAATTCATAGTGTTTTTTTCTTTTGACCACTCCACTAGCCTCTACACTCTGGCACATACATACTAAAGCTATACAACCTTGGGCAAATCACTCAATTCTATGAGCCTTTGTTTCCTCTATAAAACAGACAACCTTCCTTAAAAGGTTGGTATGACCTAAATGTATTACCTAGCATACAATATTTATTCAAAATTATGTGTTTTGAAATATAAGCACTTAAAAAGATTGACGAACAAGGTCATACTATATCATCTATTCCTTGCCAGAAGTAGTAAAGCGACAGGCTAAGATTTTTATGGTGGGCAAAGAGGGCTTATTCTACTAGACAGAAATCTATCGGTATAAGTCACTGCTTACAAGAGAGATTCAGCAAAAAGACCTATATATTTTTTAAGGCCAGAGTTAAAAAAAGATTTACAACGATCTCTAAAAACTGCGTATTCTCAAGTAATCAGGCAGAAAGGTTTAGAGGTAGATCAGAGGTGATCAGAGGCTGCCTGGTCACTAGGCTAGAAGAGCAAACTCCAACGACAGTGAAAAAACAGAGTCAAAAATGGGAACGATTATGCATTTATCAGACTGCCAAAGACCAAAAGGTTTGAAAAAACTGCTCCAAAGGGTGTAGGGAAACAAGGATTCTCATACACACAGTGGGTGGATCTCCATGGGGAGAAACTTAGAAATATCAAAATCATGAAGAAAGACACATTCTGCCCAATCATTCCACTTCTAGGAATTTGTTAGTAAAACATACAAAAGAGGTTATTTAACTGAGTACTATTTGCAGTCACACACACAAAAAAAAACTGGAAACAAATGTCTATCAGCATGGGACTAGTTATATGAATTACGACACATCCACACAAGGGAATATCACCAAACTTTACGTATTGATGTGGAATACACTTCAGCTATGTCATTAAGCAGGGAGGGAAAAAAAAAGGAGGGTGCAGAACAGAATGTTAAGATACACTATCAACTGTTGGAGGGCGTGGAACAAAGGGAAAAACGCATACAGAGAGTGACTGCTTACATACACACACAACTCTTCGGAAGGTAAAAATGAAACAAAGCTTACTGACGGCTGCCCAGGAAGAGGACTGGTCGGCTAGGGACCTGAGTTAGGAGACTATGTCTCAGGGAATACTCCTCTTTTGTGCTTTTAAAAATTTTACGTACTAGTGAATGTATTACCTATTGGGGAAAGACAATTTCTTAAACTTTTAAAAACACTACATAGGTAACAGAACAAATATTACCCTGAAGGAAGTAGCAGAAGGCACTTTTTAGCTGAGGTGCCAAGTATTTGCAGAAAACATCAGAAACTGTCTCTCCCTTCAATCCATATATTTTAAGAAGATAAATGGTTTCAGCTTCTAAGTTCACTAGGAGAAATAATACTTAAAAAAAAGAAGAAACAACAACCACCACCTTATTTCTCTCATTCCCCTTTCCAGTTTAAACCTGACAGTTTCCACTCAACAAACATTTTCTGAGCATCTAACAATATGTCAAGACCTGGGTATAAGGTTTAATAATATGTCTGACTTGATACGTGGTTTAACAGATGTATGTAACTAAAAATGCTAAAGAAGCACCCATTTGTTTTTTTTAAACACTATCATTTTCATGAACAAGAGGCAGCCTAATGTGGCTGAAAGAGACCTGGTTCAGGAAGAAACAGACCAATCACAAGCACTGAAATTGAAACCATAATTTAAAACCTCCCAACAAACAAAAGTCCAGGGCCTGACAGCTTCACAGGCAAATTTTATCAAACATTTAGAAAAGAGTTAACACCTATCCTTCTTAAACTGTTCCAAAAAATTGCAGAGGAAGGAAAACTTCCAAACTCATTCTATGAGGCCACCATCGCCCTGATACCCAAACCAAAGATACCACCAAAAAAAAAAGACAGAGAAAGAGAAATCTGGTTCTAGTTCTATTTATTCCCTTAACTAACCACACAATTCTGAATAAGCAAAACCTGGTCACCAGAGCACCTGGACTGCTTACCTTGCTACAAATACTGTGTCAAAAGAAAATATGTATGAAGGCAAAACCCGTTTCAATCTGTGGAACACCAGAACATGTTATTACCACCCATATAAAGTTTTGGGGGAAAAGACTTTCTCTTTTCCTTCTCTAGCTTCCGAGGCTAACATTAGGAGTTGTCTGCATAGCTGAAGTTATCAGAAACAAAACTGTGGTTTTTTTTCTCCAAAATTAGTAGTTGATGGAGCCAAACTACTTGTAAAGCATTCTGAGAGTAAAAGATGAGTTTTTTTACTAAAAAGCACACAGATAAAGTCTCATACAGACAAAAGTAGGCATTCAACAGCTACAAAAAGGGAACTTACATAGCACATTAACCAAGGACTGATGCCCTTAAAACGAAGGGTTAATGAGAGCAACAAGAAGCCCGGGATGCAGCAACAAGGGTAAAAAGGGCTGGTAGAGAGTGGGGCCACAGGAGTGCCCACAGCTGCAATGGTCGTGCTGGCCACCTTTCAGCCTTCCTCCGGACATGCTTCGTCAGTGCCCTTAATTTGAAGCTGCTTGCTTAAAATCTTGGCCTACTCTTATGCAATAAAAGGAATGTGTTCACCTCTGCTAGCACTGACGCACCCCTCACTCTGCAGAAGAATGCTTCAGGTAAATTCTTTCTTCTACCATATAAAAAGCAAAAAGGAAGGAAGAAAGAAAAAAGATAAATGTATTCTGCTGGTTTGGAGGTCACCCTCTAAACATCAGCTCAAAGAAAGCATGATATCAAATAAAAAAGCACCTTATAAAGTGCTAACTAAAGTTTGCTGGGGAGAGCATAGCACTTCAAAAGTTAGACATGTAACTTGCTTTTTTTTAATTCATATTCAATTAAACGTTTATTGTGGGCCTACAATGTTTTGCTTCTAGGCCTCTGTACATGCTGTTCCTTCTGCAGGAACCACTCTCTTTCCCACCCCACCCACTTGCTTCCCCACTTTCTAACTGCTCACATGTGACTTCCTCTGAGAAGGCTTCCCTCACCTTCCCCACCCCCTCCGCCTTTCCACGGCACACTGCTTCAGTTCTGCTTCAGTCCGCCAGAGCCTGACCACTGGAGTGTTCATGTCAGGGCTGTATCTCCTTCACTCAGGACCTGACCACTGTGCTGGCACCGGAAGATGCTCCATAAACACGTGCAAAGCCCCAGACACTGTGCGAGATGGATGGGCACAGAGGTGAACCACCAGATCCTGAGTTCACTGTCCACATGATGCAACAGGCTGCGAGGAGGGGCACTCAGCGCATCAGGGGCCTGAGGAGGGGTCTCAGCGCATCAGGGCCCTGAGGAGGGGGCTCAGTGCATCAGGGCCCTGAGGAGGGGGCTCAGCGCATCAGGGCCCTGAGGAGGGCGCTCAGCGCATCAGGGCCCTGAGGAGGGGCGCTCAGCGCATCAGGGGCCTGAGGAGGAGGCTCAGCGCATCAGGGCCCTGAGGAGGGGGCTCAGTGCATCAGGGGCCTGAGGAGGGCGCTCAGTACATCAGGGGCCTGAGGAGGAGGCTCAGTGCATCAGGGGCCTGAGGAGGGGCGCTCAGTGCATCAGGGGCCTGAGGAGGGGCGCTCAGTACATAAGGGGCCTGAGGAGGGGCGCTCAGTACATAAGGGGCCTGAGGAGGG
>SJXQ01001887.1:258271-274762 GCA_006408695.1 Aepyceros melampus | reverse complement strand
GGGGGCTCAGTGCATCAGGGGCCTGAGGAGGGGGCTCAGTGCATCAGGGGCCTGAGGAGGGCGCTCAGTGCATCAGGGGCCTGAGGAGGGGCGCTCAGTGCATCAGGGGCCTGAGGAGGGGCGCTCAGTACATAAGGGGCCTGAGGAGGGGCGCTCAGTACATAAGGGGCCTGAGGAGGGGCGCTCAGTACATAAGGGGCCTGAGGAGGGAGCGGAGAAGGGAGAGGCCACTCCTAGAGAACGGACTGGCTAAGTCAGCCTGAAGCAAGATGGGCGACAGGGAACAGAGAACACGTCTAGGCTATGCCAAGCTAAGTCTTCACGTATGCGTGTTTTTTTTTTTTTTAGTCTAAGTCTTATCCAACTCTTTGTGACCCCACGGACTGCAGCCCACCAGGCTCCTCCACCCATGGGATTCTCCAGGCAAGAATACTGGAGTGGGTGGCCGTTTCCTTCTCCAGGGGATCTTCCTGACCCAGGAATCAAACCCACATCTCCCGAGCCTCCTGCATTGCAGGCAGATTCTTTACCACTGAGCCACCTGGGAAGTCCCCAAGCTAAGTCTTCAAAGTTAAGTAAGAGCTGAGTGGTGAAGAGGAGAAAAAGGAACTAAGAGAGGAGAAAAACAAAGGAAGAGAAAACACGGTGGACCTGTGGAACGCCAGGTAGCCGGGAATGCGCACCGGTTCTCAAGCCCTAGCACGCACGCCTCAGAATCAACTGGGGGGCTTATTAACCTGCAAACTGTTGTGCCCCACCCACCATGCGTGATTCAGCAGGCGTGAGAATGGCCCAAGAATCTGCGCCTCAAACAGGTTTTCCAGGGACATCACTGCTCCTTCTGGCCCTGGGACCACACTCCGAGCAGCGCCGCGTCGAGGAGCACGGAGGGCACTGGAGCGACACGGGAGGTAAAGAGGGGGTCAAAGTCACACATACTCTGCACGCCACAGAGTCTGGCACCGAGGACCTTCAGCAAAGTTTTAGAAAGAGAGTAACAGGTAACATTTATACAGCACGAGGCATGTGCAGCTCAGGGCTGCAGCTACTAGTCATAGGGGGTATTTCAATTAAATTACAAGTATAGAAAATTTAAACTTCAGTTCTACAGTCAACCAGCCACATCTCACAGGCTCAAGAGCCATGTGGCGAGTGACAGCTGCTCTGAGCACAGCCGTCATCGTACAAAGCTCTATTAGACAACACTGACGTACACTCTATTGACTCATCGTATCTTCAGAGCTTCATTACGAGACAGGCACTGTATTATCCCCATTCCATAGAAAGAAATGTGGCAAAGAAAGATTAAGCAAATCATGCGAGGCGATAAAGCAAGCAGTACCAACAGGAGATGCAAACCCAGATGCTCTGGTTCTTGAGCCTCTGTTCTCAACTGACGGGGGCCAGGAGAGTGATGGTGAGGACGCACACCGAGAGGAGTGGCTGGAATGAACGAGAAGCTCCCTGAAAGAGACTTCCAGAAGTGAAGGCGCAAAGGCTGGGGATGGACTAGAGCTGAATCCCACAGAGGCATGTGTGTGCAGAAGGCGGCACCAGAGTTCCATCCCGCTAGGAATCAGTGTCAAGGGCAATGCCCCCCACAAAGCATAAGATCAAAAGAGCAAGCTGAGGAGGGTGATCAACTGAGATAAGACTCTACACAAGCCAGTGATCCATAAGTCCAGAGACCAAAAGAGTGGTCTGGGTTAAGACAGGAATTTACAGAGTGGTCTCTTCAGCAGCACATACACTACAACTGGCATGATACAGAGAAGGTCAGCAAGACCCCCACTCAAGGATGACACCCAAATTCATGAAGTACTCCACATTTTGGGGCTTCCCTGGTAGTTCAGATGGTAAACAAGCTGCCTGCAAGGCAGGAGACCTGGGTTCGATCCTTGGGTTGGGAAGACCCCCTGGAGAAGGCAATGGCTACCCACTCCAGTATTCTTGCCTGGAGAATCCCATGGACAGAGGAGCCTGGTGGGCTACAGTCAACGCCAAAGAATGTTCAAACTACTGTACAACTGCGCTCATTTCACATGTAAGCAAGGTAATGCTCAAAATCCTCCAAGCTAGGCTTCACAGAATGTGAACCGAGAACTTCCAAATATACCAGTTTGATTTAGAAAAGACAGAGGAACCGGAGCTCAAAGTGCCAACATCTCTTGCATCATAGAAAAAGCAAGAGAATTCCAGAAAAATATCTACTTCTGCTTCAATGACTACACTAAAGCTTTTGACTGTGTGGATCACAACAAATGGTGAAAAATTCTTAAAGAGATGGAAATACCAGACTACCTTACTTGTCTCCTGAGAAACCTGTATGCAGGTCAAGAAGCAACAGTCAGAACCAGACATGGAACGATGGACTGGTTCAAAATGGGGAAAGGAGTACATCAAGGTTGTACATTGTCACCCTGCTTATTTAACTTATATGCACAGTACATCATGCAAAATGCCGGGCTGAATGAAGCACAAGCTGGAATCAAAATCGCCAGGAAAAATATCAACAACCTCAGATATGCAGATGATAGAACCCCAATGGCAGAAAATGAAGAGGAACTAAAGAGCCTCTTGGTGAGGGTGAAAGGAAAGTAAAAAAAGCCAGCTTAAAATTCACATTCAAAAAGCGAAGATCATGACATCTATCCCACCACTTCACAGCAAATAGAAGGGGAAAAGATAGAATCACTGGCACCGAGGAACTGATGCTTAAGAACTGTGGTGCTAGAGAAGACTCCTGAGAGTTCCGGGGACAGCAAAGAGATCAAACCAGTCACTCCTAAAGAAAATCAACCGTGAATATTCATTGGAAGGACTAATGCTGAAGTTGAAGCTCCAGTACTTTGGCCACTTGACGTAAAGAGCCAAATCGTTGGAAAAGACCCTGATGCTGGGAAAGATTGAAGGTAGAAGAAGGTGGCAACAGAGGATGAGATGGTTGCATGGCATCACCAACTCAATGGACATGAGTTTGAGCAAGCTCCGGAAGACAGTGAAGGACAGGGAAGCCTGGCATGCTGCAGTCCATGCGGTTGCAAAAAGTCTGACACAACTTAGCAACTGAACAATAAATGAATTTAGAGTCATCAGTATAGAGAAGTATGTCTAGAGACAATTCAGGAAGGTGAAAATAAAAAGGAGACAAAGAACAGAACCTTAGGAAATTCAACAATGTAAGCTAGAAGCAAAAGACAGAAAGCCAGTAAACTGAAAATGAATCACCAGAAAGATGAGCGGAGTGGGCGAAGACCCAGGAAAGAATTATCCTAGAGGGCAAGGGAAGAGAGAATAATCAACAAGTGCTGAGTGCTGCTGAGACATCAGGAAAGATAAAGACTGAAAACTGTCCACAAGAGCTATTTCAAATGGTGCTTAGGGCCAAAGGCAAGACTGCAACAGATTTGGAACAATTCTAGACTTCTTCCCAAGAAGTTTCAAGATGAAGGGAAGGAGACAGGGTGAAGATGGAGAGAATTTGGAGCAGTGATGCTTGTTTCTAGTCTAACTTGACAGGAGATACGTCCCCATGTAACATGGCAAGGAGTGAAAAGATGGAACAAGACTCCTGGGCAGGAAAGGAGAGCATCCTGCACGTAAACAGAGCCGCTGCCTCTGGACGCTCCCCTCACGTCTTCTAAACGGGCAGAAGAGGGGTAAACACAAGCACCTGTGCATTTAGGGTAGGGTGGGAGGGTGAAGCTGGATGAGCTCACGTGGCTGGAGACATTCTATTCTCTCTTAAGGAGAACATACGAGTATCTGTTGCAGACGAGGCAGAGGGCTGGAGAGAACCCTGAACTCCTGCAGAGACAAAGACTGCAGACACAGACACACAGTCCCAAGCAGACAGCAGAGACGAGATTACAGCCTTGCAAGCAGCACCCTGACACTCTGTGAGTTTGCACAGTTCTCTTCGAAATGATCGAGTCCCACAGAAGAGCAAGGACAGGATGGTGGGGTGGTGGTGTAGTTTCAGAGTTGTGTCCCACTCTTTGTGGCCCCGTGGACTGCAGCCCACCAGGCTCCTCTGTCCATGAGACTCTCCAGGCAAGAACACTGGAGTGGGTTGCCATTTCTTCCTCCAGGGCATCTTCCTGACCCAGGGATCGAATGTGAGTTTCCGCTTGATAAGGCAGATTCCTTACCACTGAGCCACCTGGGAAGCCCATAGGGAGAGAACAGCTGGTGTAATTTCAAGGTTGGGGTTTGCCAATGAGATGCGGGAGTAAAGCAAGTAACTGCAATGATAAACCATAAGGCCAAGCAATTAGAAGGAAAGCATTCATGGCGGGATACAGCAGAATCACATAGGGAACCTTCCTTGAAGAACCTTCCTTGAAGAACATGGGAGACCTTCATGAGATAAAAGAGCAGGTGCAGCAAGAGGGAAAAGAGAGAACGGTGGAAACACAGGGCAGTTATGGTCAGGGACTAGAACAAAATTCAGGGGTATACTGTCCTGAGTTCAAAGTACATTCAAGAGAGTGTTTCCTGTATTTGAATTTCAATTACAGGCAATTCCTTCCCCGCCCATCCCATCCCTCCTCAACTCCCTCCGACAGTTCTCACCCCAGGACATGCTGGTTCTAAGCACTGGACCAGTGGTTCTCAACCATGGCTGCGGATCAGACATGCAGGGAGACATCAGCAAATAAACTGAAATCTGGGCCCCACCGCTGGAGTCTAATTTAATTGGTTTGTGTGTGTGTGCATGTATGTGTGTGTAAGTTACTTGGCTCGTGTCCCGACTCTTTTGGACCTCATGGACTGTAGCCCACCAGGCTCCTCTGTCCATGGGATTCTCCAGGCAAGAATTCTGGAGTGGACTGCAATTTCCTTCTCCAATTTAACTGGTTTGGTGTTTCTCTTTTAAGCCTCCTCAGGTAATTCTAAAGTGGATTTAGTATTAAGAACCACTGCTTTAGGAAGAACAGAACTTTAGATTTGTGTTATGTTATTTATGTCTGTTTAAGGGAAAACAGACGAGCATGGGAAGAAAAGAAATAACTAAAATTGGAAAATGGTGAAAGAGGATTTAAACCCTACATCATACATTTAAAGATGTCCTGAACAGAAAAGCTGGGAACCTATTAAAGCACAGCACTACACTCAACACACACACACACACACACACACACACAATGAATAATGTTTTCAAGAATTCTGTTACAGGTTCTAGAAAACTCAGGAGTTAAGTGCCTCACTACAGACAATGAAGAAGAAAAAAGACAAACCTGTACTCTACTAAGCAGAGAGAACTGAAAACCAACACTGAACAACAGTCTTCTGGGGCAACTGTGGTGCCCTCCTCCCTGGAGGAAAGGTAGCCAGCCTACAGGGCAAGTATGACAACCACCTCACACACGTGGACCCCCTCTTCTGCACAAAAGGTAAAGGAAGCAGCTGCCTTCTTTCATACACACAATTTTAAGATTTTTTAGGCTGATTGTCTTTCTATAGCAGTCACTTTCTCCTCTCAGTTTTCCAAGAACACTTTGCACCCACTGAAAAACTAAACGCTACGCGCTCCTATAGTCTCCATGCTTAATTTCAACCCAAACCAAATAGTGCCGTGTTATTCTACCCAATCATTTTATAAGTAACTGTCCCCAGTCTTATAACTTTTATTTGCCACTCACTAGTCCATTTGCTAAGTTTTACAACAAAGTAAAAGTAATGCAGAGATGAACTGTTGGTCATAAAAACCGAAAAAGACAAACATGACCTGCTGTCTGTTGCCTTTCCTGTAAAGTCTGTTTCCCGGGACTACAAAATCAGGGCTTCCCTGGGAGCCGAGTGGTAAAGAATCCGCCTGCCAGTGTAGGAGACGCAGGTTCCATCTCTGGGTTAGGAAGATCTGCTGGAAAAGGAGATGGCAACCCACTCCACTACTCAAGCCCGACAAATATCAAGGACAGAGGAGCCTGGCGGGCTACAGGCCACGGGGGTTGCAAAAGAGTTAAGACAGAGCAACTGAACAACAATTACAAAATCCAAAATACTATGTGTACCTAAGACTATACACTCCTAGGCCAACCATATTTATGCCTTTAACAAAAATTACTTCATTAATTGTTAACAATAAAAAGGCTTGTCCCTCCCTTTCTATCTCAGTCTTAAATATTTTACGTTCAAACCAACTACCCAAGTCACTCAGTCATCATCCTGACTTTCTGAAAATCAGACCTAACTGCCAGCGAACATTTTTTTCAAAACTCCAGGAGTATTTTACCTCCCAGTTTTAAGGTAGTCTAACATGTTCTCATCATATTTAGCTAAAACAGAAGAAAGCTTTCTAATCCCTCATCAGTCTCCCCCCCCCCAAAAAATCCTGTTCAACTTTCCAGTCTTCAAACGCTGAAACAAGCAGATTTATGGACCTGTGGTTTACAAAAATCAACAAAATCCTCTACACCAGGGTTCATCCTATGGTTTCCATCAAAGAAGAGATTTCTAACAATGTCATTTTATACTCTTGTCTCTCTTAAATCTATAAAGCAGTACTACAGCCTAATGAAAAAAGCACAGAACTGAGAAGGGCTTGATCACATCACCCAGATGTGATTTAACTTGCCGTGTGCCATTAAACAAAACTCATAAGCCTCTCTGGACCTCAGCTTCTCTGTTTGTGAAATAAGATTAGAATCATCCTTATCCAAGATGGCTACTGGCTCCAAGTTTTACAAAATGCAGATGACTGTATTCTTTTTCTTCCTGAGAATTTATCCATACTTTGTAAGCATTATTCAAAATAAAATAATATACTTTAATAAAAAACATATTTAATTAAAATTAATATAAAACATACAAAATATAAATACATAAAATATATCATAGTTGAAAAACACAACTTACTCAACATTACATAGCCAGACTTATTTTTTCACAGCAGGTCCTTTTCTGTAATTGCTAGCAGTTAAAAACTATTTTGATCCAGAATGGCATTCTGCAAATCTAAATGCTACACTCCTGTAATCTCCACGCTTAATTTCAACCCTAAACCAAATAGTGCCATGCTATGAATTGTTTCTTCACCTGTTCCCTAATGAAGCCCAAAGTATTTCTTTGGACTTGAATTTACAGAGTTATGTAAAGTGCTGATGAAAGCCATCTGTTGGGAACTTTGACATTCCTGTCAAAGGAAAAACCCAGAAGAAACAACCTAGATTTTCTTGGGAACCAGCTGCACAGCTGCTGCTGCTAAGTCGCTTCAGTCGTGTCTGATTCTGCGCGACCCCATAGACGGCAACCCACCAGGCTCCTCTGTCTCTGGGATTCTCCAGGCAAGAACACTGGAGTGGGCTGCCATTTCCTTCTCCACCAGCTGCAGCTGAAGGAGTCCAAATCCTACCCCAGCTGAAGAAGCAGCAGGTGAAGTCGCTACAGGTTTAACTCACCTGCTGCAGACCCTGGGTGTGCCGACTCCACCCCTGAGCAGCCAACCTGTAAACGGCTTTCCTAGAATGAGGCTCACAGCTGATTCCCATACGTAACATTTATTTGATTCTCTAAAAAGTTTCAAAGCAAAGCATAAAAAGTATTATCATTATAAGTTTAAAACACATTTCTCAGTTCACAAAAAAAAAATTTTTTTACTCTAGTTTAACCAGCAAACTTGGCACCCTGATTCAGTCCTTTCACACAGCTAAGAACCAGGTCAGTGTAATTTTACTTTCGCCAGTATTCTAAATAGCAAGAGAGAAAATATCTGTGAAGGAGAGTATTACAACTGCAAGAGGCCTGGAATGATACAATTTTTTTTTTCTGGATTCATTACACAGTTTCTGTTATCTATCTGCTTCATAGTATTAACATTAAATACAATGTAAAAAAGTGCTGGCCCATGGTGTCTGAATGAACTGAATAAAGGACTGGCAGAAGAATAAGAAAAAAGATAATATATTGGCATACATTTATCTTCCATTTGGTGTTTTATGAGATGCCATAATGAAAATTTGTATTATTAAATAGCTATTATATAAATATACTATGCCTATAAAACTTAACCATGTAAAGTTCTTCTGAGACTTCAATAAGAAAGTACATGCTGAAGCACTAACAACAGTGGCCAAGACATGGTTAGGCCTTAACAAATGTTACCTATTAATAGTTGCTATAAGCAACTGCTTCCAGTTCCTTGGCCTCCTGATACAGGGCAAAGAAAGAGGTTAGATCATCTAAGTCTCTACTCCCAAAGCAATCTGCTGAACATCTGATGTCTTCCTTAATTTCTTCCACTTATTTCATCAATTTACAAGAAGCTAGCCCAAGAAAGAGCAAAGTGCTAGCAACTGTGACTCAATGGTAAAGAATCCGCCTGCAATGCAGGAGACACAGGTTCAATCCCTGATCCAGGAACATCCCCTGGAGAAGGCAATGGCAACCCACTGCAGTATTCTTGCCTGGAAAATCCTATGGGCATAGGGGCCTGGCAGGCCACAGTCCATGAGCTCGCAAAGAGTCTGACACGACTTAATGACTCAACAACAAGTGGCTGGGTACAGAAGTTCTGATCAGCAATGACTAAATCAAAGGTTGTTTCAGTGGCTCAAGCTTTCTCTCAGGGTCTATCACAGACTGAAAACAACCAAAGAGCACAGAGCTCACAGGCTAACTTGAAGACCAAAAAATACCTGCACCACTGACTGTATTTAAATAAATACTGTATTACAAACATACCTCTGCCTGAGTTATTTTTAACCTTATTTTTAAATAAGAACAAGTATGCTGAGACAAAGTCAATTTATACTAACCAAACTTATATTTAAGGCTTCCCTGGCAGCTCAGATGGTGAAGAATCTGCCTTCAATGCAGGAGACCTGCATTCGATCCCTGGGTGGGGAAAGGAATGGCAACCCACTCCAGTATTCTTGCCTGGAGAATTTCACGGACAGAGAAGCTTGGTGGGCTACAGTCCACCGGGTCACAGAGAGTCCAACACGACTGAGCGACTAACATACACGCACACACATGTATATTTAACCCACCTCAATGACTTGTTAGTAATAAATTTTTATTTCTGGCCAGCCTCTCCTCAGGACCCTGGACATTTAAGGGTCATCAAAAAATGGTATAAACAATGATGTAAGAAATGTACAATACTGTAATTACAATTAATGTAATTAACTAGAATGTAAGAAAATACAATTATTGAGATCTATCAGTTGCAAACTCAGTGACATTACAAAATCTACAGTATTCATGTTGCTGTATCCTTGCCATTACTTGAAAAAAAAAAAGTCAGCAACATATGGTTAGGATAATTTTCTCTAAAGTAATCCTTCTTCACTTAAAGACTGATACAGTTGTCATTATCCTCCATTCCTTCTCCCACAGAATTAGAATTAAAACTTGCATCTTAAAGAGTTTCTCAATAATTATACTATAAAATATACTTGCTTGTGTGCTCTCATAAGGATTTTTTAAATTGAGAACTTTTTTCACTTTTTACTACTAATTTATGTCATCTCAAATTTCTGTAGCGTCTTCGCTTTCTGGTATTTGCTATGTGTGTGCCTGTTTTAAGTAGACAAGCATTCTGCCAAGCAGTAAACACACTCCTGAATTTAACAGCATGGACGATTACTATAAAGTACCATAGCAACAAAATATCTGAAAACATTACCAAGCTTACATTTATAAACATAAACAATTTTATCAGATCCACTATCCTAACACACAAAATGTGAAACAATTTTATGATTAAGGCCATTTCCAAATAGCTAAATCAAAACTCTCATTCTTAACTGTCCTAACTTGAAAATATATTTCCATTCTAATCAGCATCTCTATATCAAAAATCAAAGTTCCTGTCAAAGCCTCATTTATTCTATGTACTTAAAATGCCAAGTTCCAGTTACACAGAATAGTTTGGACTCTACTAAGAGTTTACTGAATTTCAATAAAACTTATCTTAGAAGGCTAGCAATTTATCATTTAATCTTTTGGCTCCAAGTCACTCAGCTGGGTAATGACCTAAACAATAACACTGGTTGACAGTATCTTCTCTTCCCTTCCCAACTGGAATGCTTCAGCAAGATATAATTCTGTTCCACAATACTTGACAGATTAACAGTTTCCTCATCTGGCTGATCACCACAGGAGCAGTTTTCTGGATTTGTAATATGGAACATAAGATAAAGATACTCAAGTACATTGTTCTGTGTGTTAAATGAACCCAGAAATTTGAAATGAAGGTGGAAATTATTCTTGAAAGGGAAATGGATCCTTCCAAGATTCAGTGTCCAAAGTAATCTTTTAATGGACCATTCAAATCTCAGGTAATAATTAGCCTCACCCAGGAAACATCTTATTCTTTCTCAAGAGAGTCACAGTACCTAATTGTTACACCAAAAAACAGTGAATGTAAAAACTAAAAGGTATATTTTGTGAACTAAAACAATGGTGTAAAAAAAGTTATTGCCCATTTCTATGCTGTCTGCCTTAATCCCCAACAGGACCTAAATCATAAATGCACTGTTTGTGGTAGGCACCTAAACACTTACTGAATAAATAAATGAACACATTTTTCTTACAGTAATGTCTATTTAAAAAAAAAAACGGGGGGTGGAATCTGCAAGTGGAAGTTCTTATTTAAGCCAGTTACACACACCACCTCCACCTATAGCCCATAATTCAAGGGAAAGCAACATTCTGTCCCAAAGTAAAGCACTCTATTACAGCCACGCAACCGACCCCAAACTACAAATCAGAAGACTCCAGGGCCATCTGAAATGAAAATTAATACACACAGAAAAATAACTTTAAGGAAAAAAAAAAGTCACACAGACCAAACTATTTTTTAGTTATGGATCTCGAGTATACAAAAATAAATTATCCATAATCTTTTACTTCTGCTCCATTCTTATTGCTGGTTTGAAATCAAATTCAGAATCCATGCCATGACAGAAAGAGAAGAAAGGGATGCAAACAGTGAGGGGGAGCTCGAGACATGTCCCCTTCCCTGTGCCTTGCAGCTAACACCAAGAACACTCACAACTGTGCCTGAGAGCAGTGACAGGCATGACACCGAACGACGCTCAGGGGGCAGCAGGCATCTCTGTGACAAAGACTCTGGAGCCAGGATGCCCCCGGCCAAAACCTCGCCCTGTCTGTCACCTAACATCTCTGAGACTTGGACAAGTTACTGAAGCTCTTATGTGCCTGGATTTCTTCACCTGTGAACAGCACCTATCTCATGGAGCTATATGAGGATCACATAAGCTAACTCACGTGTGGCCGTAAAGTAATGCCTGGAAAACAGCATAAACAAATCATAAGGTAAACAACCTCACCATCCGCTACCACACCCAGAAGCTGGCACAGAAACTCCCCTTATAGCATGGGCACAACTCTTCAACCACAGTATCCCCAGATTCTCCTGTTTATCAATGTGAAAACACACTTTAGCTCAAGCGTCTTCACAAAAACTCTCAAAATTTTTTGTACACAGCCATCTCACTTTCAGAGCAAAGCAAAAACCACTCAGTTGCTGAAAAGTTAACATGTAGCTCGTTCCAAAGGTTAACATCACAATTAAAAAGAAAAAATTAAAAGTTAGAGCTGATACAGAAAAAAATAAAGGGGAACTTGCTCAGGCTACTCCAGTCCCTGCACTCGATCTCTCAGCCATAGCCGAGTGGACCGGCAGGTACACGTGTCCTGCAGACACCAGTAAGGCTCTCCAAGCAGAGCACCCGGTCCCCAGCAGGCGCTCAGTGACTATTTGCTGAATTAATAATTACTTGTATTATCAAATACAATCTGGATAATTTTTTAAAGAACACCTAGGTTCATAACAGCAATCAATCAATTCCAAATTGCAACTGACTGGACAGTTTTTTTAAAAATGAAGAAAGTAAATACAACAAAACGAACAAACATAATCTGTTCAGAGGAGAAACAATTCCTTGCCCTGAAGTTTACTGCATTATGATTTTCAATGTGAGCTTTTCATATCTTTGGAAAAAGTCACAGAAAACTTAACCCCTGAAAACAAGACTATTAAAAAATATATAACAGATCTCATCAACCCTAACTTTGTAGATAACTACCATAAACTGGCTTCCCAATCAGACCAGTACAAATACACAAAAATCTACTCAACAAAACTCAATTTTTCCAGTTACTTTGGCTTACTGCTGCTGCTACTGCTACTGCTGCTAAGTCGCTTCAGTCGTGTCCGACTCTGTGCGACCCCATAGACGGCAGCCCACCAGGCTCCCCCATCCCTGGAATTCTCCAGGCAAGAATACTGGAGTGGGTTGCCATTTCCTTCTCCAACTTTGGTTTACAATAGATATAATAAATAAGTTATGTAGCCAAAGAGATATTTCTAACCAAAGCAAACCAGCTGACCTCTACTGAAGTAAATGTGTTTTTAATGCAAAGGTCTCCAGTCTAGCAGCAAAATAAGGACTGTTGGACTAGACGGTTTTCAAAAGTACAACTTTAGGGTGATAAGACTCAGTTTTATCCTACACTGTATTATATCGACTACCTTTAAAAAAAGATATGCTCAACTGACATGTTATGTATGGCTAATATTTTTAAAAAATAAAATACCTAATTCAAGCAAGAGAAATTAAACACTCACGAGTCCTAACAAGAATTTATAATACCCAATTCACAGATGTGACACTGATTTCATTCTAAACTATAAAGTATTTCCCATTTCCAGGCAGTAAACCTAGAGATCATTTGATAACAGTTGTTGAAATCAATTGTTCTATTTCATTTAACTTCAGCCATGGGATCAAGAAACAATTCATACACTCCTTACAGCACTGAACTGCAGAATGAAGTATTTCAGTTCCTTGTGCACCTTGAATTTTCAATACACCCTTAATGAACATTCCAATGGTACAGAACCATGTTATGAATGGGACTGCCCATTAATTCAAGACTCCATTAGAATCATTTTAAGGGTAATAACAGTTAAGATAATGCTTCTATTTCAAAGTCCACAGGGAAAACGGAACCCTAAAATAGATCTCTAAAACTTTCATCCAAAAAAACTGTTCATTTTCAATTGCTATTTAAGCAAAAATCTACTGGCGGGTTATTAATTGCCAGAATCTAGATCAAACCTCAAATATTTTAAAATACATTTAAATACATTCAATGTTATTAACTTTAGAATGTTAACATGCTACAAACAGCCTCCATGGTCTTCAGCAAAATGAAGATGATGTTACTGGCATTCACTAAGGTGTGCAACAGTCTTAAAGTACAACCACTCCCCACAGAACTACAACTCTAAGCACCTGAAATAAACTCATAGCTCTCACACCAGGTCAATGTGAAAAGGAGCTACTAACACTCTCCTCATCCTGAATTTCTATTTAAGGGTCAAGGTTAACTGTTAAGAAGATACTTTCAGCTGTACAAAATAACAGCATAAAACACAACACAGTAAGGTGCCTGTGTGCGCCGACTCCCAACTCCCCAGAGCTTCAGCGACCTGGACTACTGTACTCCTGGCCCATGCAGCTGCATGTCATAAGTAACGTTTAGGACTTCACCGCATGCAAAAAAATAACACATGACCAAAAATTAGGATACAAACGCAGAAATAAGAATCGCTAAATCTGCTTTGCCACTGCTTTGGTCAGGATAATCAGTTTCATTCCTGTCTAGTAAGAAAACGAAGAAAGGAAGAAGACAGGTTCTTAGAGTTTCCAGCATTTGGCTGCTCAGCAACTTCAGCAGGAAGGTATTATAAAAACTTCTACAGAACATTTTTAAAGTTGCTTGTTACTTTTTAATTCTAAGTATGTTCTTTTAGGTGGAGCAATACTCTACACTTTGAAATCTTAGGCATCAAATATGTCAAAGCACTAGAACAATCACATCTATTGAGTTCTCACACCTAGATTTCACCAATAAAAGCCAGGCAGTGATTATCCACAAAGGGCCCTGAATGCCAAATGTAACCTCTATTGAACATCCTAGAAATGTGGCTCTGTAGCATGCTGTATCCCCAGCTCTGGGAACACTGATGCGCACGCCCTTCTTACCTTATCCTTTTCATGTGGAAGGAGTGACACTGGAGGTAAAGAGGAAAGAGACTCACAACTCTCTTTTCCATCCACATTGGTTGCTTTAGTGTTGAGCCGATAAAGAGGTCCATCTTTAAGGAGTCTGCCGTGGCCAACGGCGCGTTTAATAGCCAATCGTAACTGCTGGTGAAGGCCAGAGGCAGCACCGCCTCCAAATAACGCAGACACATCCTTCTGACCTTTCAAAAAACGTTCAATGCTTTTCAGAGTTGAGCCACCGGACTCCGCCAAGCCCTCAACTGCCCTCTTGATCAGTTTATTCCAGTCTACATTTTGCTTATTTCCAATTTTCCATGGTTTCGAGGTTTAGGAAGTGCTATTCGCCCAGGATTATCAGGATCTTTATAGGAATTGAGTCCTTTATTTGAGACCTTCAAAATTGTTCCATCCTTGACACTCAACTCCAGTTGCTCTAAAACAGTTTTACGATCCAAACCATGGGATGAAGACACTGCATTGCATATCCTTTCTTCTGAAGGCCGCTGTTTTTGCTTCTTCACTTTTTTGATGGCCTCCAAAATCCACTCCGTGTACAGCGGGTTGGCGAGTTTTACCATGGTGAAGGATTCTGTATATCCATAGAGTCGCTATCCCTTATCCTGATGCTGCGTAAGTTTCACACCACGGAAAACACCATTCGCGGAGGCTAGGAACCAGTTAACCATAGCATACAAGTTTCCTGGCCTCAGTCCTTTCTCCTTTCACGAAACAGAGGCCGCCCCACTTTTATTTTAGAAATGAAAACCTGTTATCTGAAAAGTCTTCAAACTTCCCAACCAACTTCTCAATAGCACCACATGTGGGTCTCTTCATAAAGGTGTAAAAACTCAAGAACATCTCATTCCCAGCAGAAAAATGTGCATCTTATGCCTGAAAAAGAATTAAAACAAAGTCAGTTTTCTATCAAGGTCCACTTTATAAATAAGTTATATAAATAAGTGAAGCATCCTAGCCTTTAAAGCACTCCAACAGCAAGTTTTCACTGAGCACCTGTAAAAGTGTGAACATGTTTCTATAATTGTTCAAAACAATCATGTGTGCAAACCACCGGGATAACAAAGAGAAGGAAAAAAAAAAGATGACTGATGAGGAAACAAGATGAGATGCACTACAAATGACCTCAGGCTGCAACTAACCAGAGGGTGCTGGCTATTCTGCTCGGCACAGTCTCTGCTCACCTGTCTATGAACTGAAACTCTTCCTTGACAGCTTTCTCCAACAAACTAATCAGAACTTCAACAAGTTACCTGAATCAGTACAAAGAATCCTGCAATGAAAGTAAGAGTGAATCTTTCATCTTTCAAATTCCAGACATTTAGACTGGATGAAAACAGTCAATAAGAATGGCAAAAAACCACTGAGAAAATGTTTTATCTGTTTCATCTACTAAGAGAAACAAAATTTACACACAGCACAGTTCATATTTTAAGTACAATATTACTATATACATGCCAAATGGAAACAAAATAACAATGAAAATAGTCAAGTGTGAAAAGTGTTTGAAGAATTTTAAAATAAGCCAGTTTCATTCAGATTTTAAGAATCACATGCTGTGATAGCTTCTCCTAGTAACATTCAATATATTGGAGAGAGTCCAACAACTGTCAAAATGTTCACAACCAATCTACAGATACAGAAACTAGAAATGAGAATGGCCCGGAAATTCCTAGGTTCAAACGTACACTTATTTACATATCAAATGTACAGTTCAGAAGGGTGAAATATACTGCCTATGTGTAGTCTAAAGAGGAGAAGATCTCATAATGATTCAAGACTGTTGTCCTGAAGTGAACATTAATGAAAAAAAAAAACAACACAAACATTATGCATATACATGACGTTCCCACTCCACGATCAAAGTCAGTAACACTTTCAAACAAAAGAACCCGAAAGATTTGCATCTTTTTAAAAATCACCAAAATAATGAACCCTATAACTCCTTTGCTTCCAAAAATAAACTTACCCTTACCTAAATGCTCCTGAGAACTCTTATTCTGAGGAGCCTTTACAACATAAACAATGTCATATAGTGTCTCGCACAGCAATCCTTCCTTAAAGAGTGCCACTAAACTCAAAAGAAAAAGTTTAACAAGATGCGAGGAAACCGATAGTACTATTAACTCTGATAAGAAAGAGAAAGCTCAAGTAAACACTCAAACTCAAACCTAAGGCAATTTTTAAATGAGCTCTGGCTGAAAAGCTACCCCCCACCCCCCGGAGAGAACTAAGCTACATTTGGGTAAGAAGCGTCTCGAGAGGACAGAAATCGTAATAGCATTGTCGGAGAAGTTCATTATGGGGGGGAATCTGCGCTGAAAGAAAGGAGCGGCTCCAGCCCGAGTTTCAGCGGCGGGGCCCGTCCCGCACGGGCTCACCTGCCCCACAGGTAGGAAGAGAGAATGAATGACAGCCGCTGCCGGGCTCC
>SJXQ01001887.1:235552-256566 GCA_006408695.1 Aepyceros melampus | reverse complement strand
TCGGTGTCTCCCCCTCCTCCACTTTCATCACTTCGGTGCCCCCTCCCCATGTTCATCACTTCGGTATCCCCTCGCAGGAAGAGGAGAGGACGCGAGGCGGGAGGGCCGGTGCGGAAAGTTGGACGGCGCGCGGAGCCCCGCCGCCTTGACCTCACCCTCCCCGCCCTGGGGGACTTGTTGGACCGCGCAGAGCCATCTCGCTCTGCAGGGGCCGGTGTGCGCTCGGCGGCGAGGCGAGCCCCGCGCGGGTCCGCTGCGCGTCTGAGCCTGGAGCTTCCGTCGGGCTCCCGCCACGACTCCCCAGTCCGGTGCGCCTGGCCCTGCTCGGGCCCGCTCTCTACCGAATCTACGGCCGAGCTGAGAACGGGGCCCTTTTCACGGCCTGTCTGTCCTCCTCTGGCCGCACGGATGTTTTCTTTGTCTGGTGTCCCATCGGTGGCAGGGACTACTGAGTCAGACCTTTTTATTAATCTGCATTCCAGGGAAGGGCAGTGCATGACAGATGACAGGCGAAATAACTCATACTTTTGTGTGGATACATTTTCCCGCTCCCGGACCGTTTCACCTGCCAGACTATTCTCCCCAAACATCTCCTGGATTTATCCCAGCTTCACCATTTAAAGTCCACGCTCTGGCTCACTCCCCTAACGTTGCCTTCGTGAACTTTTGCAGTTTGATCGCTTGCCCTATCCGTGTGGCACTTGTTGCATGGCCTTTTATCTACGTTTTATGAGCGTATTCCCAGGTATATTCTGGAATGCCTCTTTGCAATCTGCATTCCAGGGAAGGGCAGTGCATGACAGATGACAGGCGAAATAACTCATACTTTTGTGTGGATACATTTTCCCGCTCCCGGACCGTTTCACCTGCCAGACTATTCTCCCCAAACATCTCCTGGATTTATCCCAGCTTCACCATTTAAAGTCCACGCTCTGGCTCACTCCCCTAACGTTGCCTTCGTGAACTTTTGCAGTTTGATCGCTTGCCCTATCCGTGTGGCACTTGTTGCATGGCCTTTTATCTACGTTTTATGAGCGTATTCCCAGGTATATTCTGGAATGCCTCTTTGCATCTCTAGTGGCGTAGTGTTGTACTGTGCAGTTCAGAGTCCAAAAAGATGTTGCTAGTGAATGAACAGTAAGGTGGAACTGTGCTTTTGAACTGTGGTGTTGGAGAAGACTCTTGAGAGTCCCTTGGATTGCAAGGAGATCCAACCAGTCCATCCTAAAGGAGATCAGTCCTGGGTGTTCGTTGGAAGGACTGATGCTGAAGCCGAAACTCCAATACTTTGGCCACCTGATGCAAAGAGCTGACTCGTTTGAAAAAACCCTGATGCTGGGAAAGATTGAGGGCAGGAGGAGAAGGGGATGACAGAGGATGAGATGGTTGGATGGCATCACCGACATGGGTTTGGTTAGACTCCAGCAGTTGGTAATGGACAGGGAGGCCTGGCATGCTGCGGTGGGGTTGCAAAGAGTCTGACACGACTGAACTGAACTGACTGAGCTGAACTGAAGAGGTGGAATGTCCACCTCCACCCCATCAAGCCCTCTTTTGTTTATGTCTCAACCTATATTTCTTGTCTCTATAGCTTTTCTCCATTCTCTTCCTTAGCCTTATTCCTCTATACATCATAGACGGTCTAGGCCGTTCAATAATAACATAAAAACTTACATTTTCAACTCAGTATCCTACCAGTGACAAGTGATAACAGTAATTGTAACATTTACAGAATCACCCTTTTCTTCACCTACCACTAAGCCCCATCCCCCAATTAGGAGAGAAATGTGGGGATAGAAAATAATATATTAGGGTAATTTCCATTCTAGATGAGTTAGATAGATGCATTCTTAGGAAAAATGAGAGACGTTTGTAATGAAAGTACACCTGTGGGCAGGGAGTGGGAGAGACTCTTTTAGAAGACTAAAGCAATGTTCTTATTTCCCAAGGAGGACAGGTAAAGTCATACTAACAGAAAATGAGTTCACAGGAGGTGAGTGTGTGGTCTTCAGAAGAAAATAACCAAGATGCCTTTTGTTTGCTTTTGGATAATTTGGAAGAAAACTAGCCACAGCCCTTGTTGTGGAAAGACCAAACTGGAGTTTAAGCACACAGCAGCAAGAATTTAAAACAATTTGCAACAACAAAGCACAGTTTAGCTTTTTAAACAGCTTCCATAGAGAATCTTTGCTTTACATTTGCATAACTTAATGGCACATTCAGGCAATCTTCTCAAAAGACTGATTCAGGTCTTCATCTTTTGCATGCTAAAAAGAAATCCACAGTATCCAAAGGATAGTTTCTCTTGTTTCAAGCTTACTCAGAATTCAGCCCTATTGGGCTGACAGCTCAAAGTTTGTCCCCCTTCCACATTTCACTCCAGATATCCCTGCCTTTTCAGCTGTATCTGTTAACTACATTTTATGCAGAGTTCAGCTAAACCTCACACTGGATGGTTGCTCTATCCTTGTTTCAACAGGAGTTTTAGTCCATTTACATTTAATACAATTACTGTGAAATGAGCACAACTATATGGTAACTTGAACATTCTTTGGCATTCTCTCCTTTGAAACTGGAAAGAAAACTGACTGTTTCCACTCCTACGGCCACTGCTGCGTTCTCCAAATGTTCTAATATATTGAGTGCAGAACTTTAACAGTATCACCTTTCAGGAGTTTAAATAGCCCAGCTGGAATTCCATCACCTCCACTAACTTTGTTCATAATCATGCCTCCTAAGGCCCACTTGACTTCACACTCCAGGATGGCTGGCTCTAGGTGAGTGATCACAATCATTGTGGTCATCTGGGTCATTAGGACCTTTTCTTGTATAGTTTTTCTGTGTAATCTTGCCACCTTTTCTTAATCTCTTCTGCTTCTGTTAGGTCCTTGACGTTTCTGTCCTTTATTGTGCCCATCTTTGCATGAAATATTCCCTTGATATCTCCAATTATCTTGAAGAGATCACTAGTCTTTCCCATTGTATTGTTTTCCTCTATTTCTTTGCATTGTTCATTTAAAAAGTACTCATTATCTCTCCTTGCTATTTTCTGGAACTCTGCACTTAGATGGGTATATCTTTCCCTTTCTCCCTTCATGGATCACAGCCTTGTTGTGGTGGAGAGTTATTGCATAACTCAATAAAGCTATGAGCCATGCCGAGCAGACCCATCCAAGACGGCCAGGTGACAGTGAAGAGTCTGACAAAACAGTCTACCAGGGAAGGAAATGGCAACCCACTCCCATATTCTTGCCTTGAGAACCCCATGAACACTATGAAAAAGCAAAAAGATTGACTTATTACACTCTAGTATAAAGGATTATTTTTGCCATTTCCCTCCAAATGCTACAAGCATAGAATAATCTTGTTCCTCCACTTAGTCCTTCCCCTTCTGTGTTTACCATTATCATGGATTTTAATTGTGCACATATTTTAAACCACAGTTGAGACTGAGTTTTGGCCAGACTTCATCTCCTTCTGTTTTGCTGCATTTCCTACAGCACAGCCTTCAGGGTTCCAACCGAGAGTCTGTGTTCCCTGGAGCCGACAGTCACTGCGGGCCCTGAAATCTAACAATGCTGTTTCCTCAAGACTCTGAGATGGCGAAAACCTCCACTCTGCTTTCCTAGGGCTTAACCTTCTGGTTCAGTAGGTAAAGAATCCACCTGCAAGGCAGGAGACCTGGGTTCGATCCCTGGGTCGAGAAAATCCCCTGAAGAGGGAAATGGCAACCCACTGCAGTAATCTTGCCTGGGAAATCCCATGGACCGGAGCCTGGCAGGCTCGGTCCAGGGGGTCACAAAGAGTCAGACACAACTGAGCAACCAAGCACACACAGCCATCTGTCTTAAGCATCTTCAGAAACTTGAGGGAAGACTTTTCTGCTCGCCCAGCGGTTAAGACTTCACACTTCTCATGTAGGGGGCCCATGTTCGATCCGTGGTCAGGGAAGTTCCACATGCCGCAAGGTACAGCCAAGAAAATAAAGATCCATATATTTTTAAAAAGAGAGAGAGAGAGAAACTGGAGGAAACCAGCAGAGACTTAGGCTCAGTTATTCACGTGTCCCTTTTCACTGGAAATCTGGCCCCTCTA
Organism: Aepyceros melampus; assembly: GCA_006408695.1. Taxonomy (NCBI): domain Eukaryota; kingdom Metazoa; phylum Chordata; class Mammalia; order Artiodactyla; family Bovidae; genus Aepyceros; species Aepyceros melampus. Next base: position 252,471 of record SJXQ01001887.1, on the reverse strand, counting down.
TTTGATTTTGTCTCTCCGACCTTACTTAACTGCCACAGTTCCTGCTGGTCTCTTTGCCTCTCGGGGCCTCTTGTGGGTCTGTTCCCAAACTCGGACTCTGGCCATATGCCTCGAATTTCCCTGAGGAGCAAAGGTGCTGGAGAATGTCACTCCACCTGTGTGTAAAGTTTCCCCTTATTTGAAACGATCCTCTTAAGTCTGGTCTCTTAAGTTGCTTGCTGATGCCTTCAAGTAGGTGTTTTATCCTGTACCTGCTTGCCTCGTTGTTTTCAGCTGGCCTGCTATAAGTACCCCCACCATACTCAGAACCAGGAAAAGTGTTAAAAATGAAAAGGTCTGTCCTTCTGTCTCATTCGAAGAATGTCTGAACAGGGCTTTGCCTGATGTATCAAGGTATGTTTCCAATACTTCCTGTGTATCAGAATCACCTGAGTACTTTTTAATAAGATTCAAGGATTCCATTCCAGACTTACTGAATCGGAGTTTCTAAGAGTGAGACGAATTTGGCCTGTGTTATAAAAAACTCCGCAAGGAAGAACTTCTGCTCAGACCATGATCAAGTATTGGGTTTTATCCTCCTCCCTTAAACAACTGCAAAGCCTGAAAGACTATATGAAACAATGGTTTAGTAGACAGGGTAGGGCAGTGGTGACTGAAACGAGAAGTGAAGAATACTGCATTCAGACATGCTTAGACCTCAGCCGAGAGCCCAGCAATGTTATTACTTAGCTGAGGATACAAATATCACTGCTGAGAGAGAACAGGGTATCTAGCTAACATGTGCAGGACAGGGAACCAGAAAGGGGAAAGATGCATCTATCTAGAACCCCAGGTGTCTGCAGCCTGTGAATGAGTATTCATCTGCACAGACTGAGAGCAAACTGATTGGGGAAAGAACCACCAAAAAAGAGCAAGTGAAACTACTCCCAGAGCTCTCATATGAGCGGAAACAGTGTCTGTTTCCAGAAGCTAGACTGGAAGGCTTTCAACACTGTCAACTTTGGGTATCATCTTAGTATTGAGGCTGTTGCTGCTGCTGCAGCTAAGTCACTTCAATCGTGTCCGACTCTGTGTGACCCCAGAGACGGCAGCCCACCACTCCCCGTTCCTGGGATTCTCCAGGCAAGAATACTGGAGTGGGTTGCCATTTCCTTCTCCAATGCATGAAAGTGAAAAGTGAAAGTGAAGTCACTTAGTCGTGTCTGACTACTTACCCTTTATTGGGGGTTAGGAGAGAGATTTGATGCAATAATGGCTGAAATACTCCCAAATTGAATGAAAACTACAAATCCACAAATTCAAGGAGTTTAATGAACACCAAGCACAATAAACAAAATCATAGTCACACCAAGGCACATTATGCTAAAGTTACTGAAAAATCAATGGTCAAGAGGAAAATCTTAACATTTACCAGAGGAATAAAAGACACATTCTATATGAAGTGAAAGTTGCTCAGTCGTGTCCGACTCTTTGCGACCCCCATGGACTATACAGTCCATGGAATTCTCCAGGCCAGAATACTGGGGTGGGAGCCTTTCCCTTTTCCAGAGTTCCCAACCCAGTGATCAAACCCAGGTCTCCCGTACTGCAGGTGGATTCTTTACCAGCTGAGACACAAGGGAAACCCACATTATATATAAAGCTACACAGAATTACATTAGACTTAGTAGAAACTATATAACTGAGAAAGAGAAAAAAACTTTAGAATATTGAAAGATTAAAAATCGACCTGAAATTCCTCATTCAGATAAAAAAAAAGTCTTTTAGGAATGAGGGCAAAATAGCGAGTTTCTCAGACACAAAAAGAAAAGGCTAAGACTGTTTATTGCTACTGGCCTGAACTGCCAGAAATGTGGAAAACATTTCTTCAGAAAGAAGAGGAAAGGGTATATCCTTTATTAGATGGAAATGTCGGTTTGTAGAAAGATAGTAGTAGTAGTAGAAATGAGAAATGTATGGATAAGACTAATTTTTTAAAAAAACATGATTGATTTTAAGGCAAATTAAAGACTACGCGTGGAGTTTAAAACGTAAATTGAATAAAGGGGATGATGGGGTTGTCCGGGGAGATGGAAGTAGCTGTCACAAGGTTTTACATTGCACATACAGGAGTGCATAATATTTGCAGGTACTGGGGTAAGCTGAAGATGCATATTATAAATTCTAGAGCAGCCACTACAAGGAATAATAATAAATATGAGGTATAGTTACTAGGCCAATACTAGAAATAAAATGGAGTCACAAAATTATTCAGTCCAGAAGATAGGGAAAGAAAAAAAAAGGAGCAGAGAACAGACGAGACAAATAGAAAACTTTCACAAAATGATAGATTTAAATTCAACCATATTGGCAATTATATTAAATATATATGGTATAAACATCCAAGTAAAAGGTACAGATAATCAGATAGGATAAGTATGAGCCAAAATGTGTAGTGTCTATAAGGAGGAAATTTTAAATACAAAGACAAATAGTAATAAAGAATAAGAAAAGATAGACCAGGCAAACATTAATCAAAAGAGAGACTTCCCTGGTGGCGCAGTGGCTAAGACTTGCTTCCAAAGCAGGATGTACGGGTTCAGTCCCTGGTTGGAAAGTTAAGATCCCACATGCCTTGTGGTCAAAAGTCCAAAACTTAAGACAGAAACAATACTTTAACAAATTCATTAAGATTTGAGAACACTGGGATGGATGTATTAATATTAAAAAGGTGATTTTAGAATGAGGTTTATTACCAGGAATAAAAATGGATATTTTAGAATGATAAAAGGGTCAATTCATCAAGAGGATTTAACATTCATAAAGATACACGAAACTAATTGCAGACCTTTGAAATACTGAAGCAAAAATGGAGAAAACGAAAAGAGACAAATCTACAATTAGAGTTAAAATTTCAACAGTCCCATATCAATAATTAATTTAAAACATCAGTAGAAAGAAAATGAATAATGATATAGAATACATGAAAAATAATGTCAACTAACTGAATTTTATAAAACACTGTACCCAACAACAGAAGAATCCACATTCTCACTAGTGTACACAAAATATTCTGGGTCATAATAGACTATATTCTGGGTCATAAAACTAATTTTACTATATTTAAGATGATTGAAATTGTACACAGTATGATCTCTGATAAAATGAAATTAAACGATATTAATTACAGGAGTGTATCTGGAAAATCAGCAAATGTTTGCCAATCAAGCAACACATGGGTCAACCAGGAAATTAAAAGAGAAATTAGAAAGTGTTTTATTGAATAAAAATGAAACATATCAAAACATGCAGCTAAATCAGTGCTTGGACATCTAGAGCACTAAACAGTTATATTAGAAGCATGGAAACATCTCAAATCAATTAATCAAGCTTCTACATTTAGAAATTAGAGAAAGATAAGCAAATAAAAACCCCATAGTAAATGGAAGGGAGGAAGTAATAACGAGTTGCAATCAATGAAATGAAAAGCAGGAAGGCAAAAGAAAAAAATCAATGAAACTAAAAGATGGTTTGCTGTAAAGATTAATGAAATCAATTAAACTCTAAGGAGACTGGCCAGGAAGGCAAAAAGATAGACATGAATTAACAATATAAAGAGTGAAAGATCCAGGAATTTCCTGGTTGTCCAGTAGGTAGGACTCTGTGCTTCTACTGCAGGAGGCACAAGTTCAGTCCCTGGTTGGGGAACTAAGATCCCACATGTCATGCAGCACGGCCAAAACAAAAGCATGAAAGGTCCTACACACGTTAAAAGAATACGGAATAAGATGAACAACTTTACACCAAAACACTGAACAACTTAAACGGAAAAGCTCCTTGAACGACATAATCTGCCAAAGGCTACACAAGAAAAATCATTCACATAATCCTACATCTATCAAAGGAGTGGAGCTTATAGTTTTAAAACCTTCCACAAAGATACTTCAGGCATTGTTCTCACTGGTAAATCCTACCAAACACTTAAAACCAGTTCTACATAAATTCTTCCAGAAAATTGTAGGAGAATATTTCCCAACTTATTTTCTGAGGTCAGCATTACTCTGATTCCAATAGTAGACAAAAGCACTACTTTAAAAAAAGAGCGTGTCCTTCATGAATGTGGATGCACAGATGCAAATTTCTTTCAAAAGTTGTAGCAAACGGAACCTGACTATACATAAAACAGTGCTAAGTTGCTTCAGTTGCGTCGGACTCTTTGCAACTCCGTGGGCTGTAGCCTGCCAGACTTCTCTGTCCACGGGATTTCCCGGGCAAGAAAACTGGAGTGGGTAGCCTTTTCCTTCTCCAGGGGATCTTTCTGACCCAGGGATTGAACTCCCCTGAAATGTGCACTTAAAAATGGTTAAGATTGGGGATTCTTTGCTGGTCCAGAGGTTAGGACCCTGCACTTTCACTGCTCAGGGCCTGGGTTTGATCCCCGGTTGAGGAATTAAGATCCCATAAGCCATGTGGCCCAGAGAGCATGACCCCCCCAAAAAAAGATGATTAAGATGGTGAATTTTATGTTATGTGTATATTACTACTTTTAAAGATAAATTTTATTTTTTTTATTTATTTTAAATTGGAGGCTAATTACAATACTGTAGTGGTTTTTGCTTACATTGACATGAATCAGCCATGGGTGTACATGTGTTCCCCATCCTGAACCCCCCTCCCCATCCCATCCCTCAGATTATCCCAGTGCACCAGCCCCGAGCACCCTGTATCATGCATCGAACCTGGACTGTTGATCTGTTTCACATATGATAATACACATTCTCTCAAATCATCCCACCCTCACCTTCTCCCACAGAGTCCAAAAGACTGTTCTATACATATGTGTCTCTTTTGCTGTCTCGCATATAGGGTCATCGTTACCATCTTTCTAAGTTCCATATATATATGATAGTATAGTGTATTGGTGTAAAAGATAAATTTTATTTCTACATGCTGTGCTAAGTCACTTCAGTCATGTCCGACTCTGTGCGACCCCATAGATGGCAGCCCACCAGGCTCTGCCGTCCCTGGGATTCTCCAGGCAAGAGCACTGGAGTGGGTTGCCATTTCCTTCTCCAATGCATGAAAGTGAAAAGTGAAAGTTAAGTCGCAGAGTCGTGTCCAACTCTTAGTGACCCCATAGACTGCAGCCCACGAAGCTCCTCTGTCCATGGGATTTTCCAGGCAAGAGTACTAGAGTGGTGTGCATTGCCTTCTCCAAGATGATGGTGTTAGGACAACAAAGAAAATGAATCCAAGACTTCCCTGGTGGCCCACTGGTTAAGAATCACCAGCCAGTGCAGGGGACACAGGTTCGATCCCTGGTCTGGAAAGATCCTGCGTGCCCCTGGGCAACTAAGCCCAGGCGCTGCAGCTACTGAAGCCCATACGCAGTGAGAAGCCCAGGCCCTGCAGCTGAAGAGTAGCCCCCGCTTGCCACAACTAGAGAAAACCTGCGCCAGAAGCAGAGACCCAGCACAGTCAAAAATAAATAACAATTTTTTAATGCAAATTCAGAACCAGCATCCACCTTGTTGGGGTGGATTCCTGCCGCCTTTGTAACTGAGGATGTCCCAGGGTATGTAATCAACCTACTACCAAGTGGCAACTGATATCCTTGGGAGGTGGTACCATACTGGGAGCTAAGGATTGCTGCCACTGGCATGCCAGGCAATCAGCAGTGGCAATTAGCCCATGATACACAAGGCTGGCTCTGATGAGGGCAAGTCCTTATTGATGAGGTTTTGCACAGCTTGTGTCTTGACACCATTACCTCTTTATTGCTGAGCAAGCACTGAAATGGTCAGAAAAGGAAGCTGACCAGCATTTGCAAAGTGACTTGTCTTGCTAAACTGATTTTTCTGAGCCTTCTTCACAGTGGAGGACCCTTGGTAAGCATTTAGCTGGGCACCAACTAGTTGCATCCTTTTGGCCCAGAGCTCCTTGCCAGCGAGCTCTCCACCGTGGTCATTCCAAGTCACTGCTCATCCAGCCAAGACACTAGCCTTTGCTCAGGAATCCCTGCAGGGTCTTAGTTCAGGCTAACCCCTTCTGCTGGATAGAGCAGATGCGGAGATGTGTTGCTTAATGTTCAACCCCTGGGAGGATGATTCTGCCTCCTTGTTCTTCAAGACAACTCTGTGGAGAAGGAAATGGCAACCCACTCCAGTATTCTTGCCTGGAGAATCCCATGGACAGAGGAGCCTGGCAGGCTACAGTCCATGGGGCCACAAGAGTTGGACACGACTTAGTGCACTGTCTCACCCCAGAGATCCTGCCACATATACCACAAAAACCAAACATCCCCCAATGACCTTGGCCCCACTCTTCCAATCACTCCCAGGTGGGAATTCAGGCACATGTCCACAGAGATCACAGACAACATACATACAGTTCTGTTATGTCCCATATATTACCCTTTCATGTCCCAAGGAAGACATTTTCTCTTAGAGATTTTCATTTAGTGTATCTTTAAAAAATCTTGTGTTAAACTTGCCTCCATCTTTTTCTTGGGTAAGGACAACCCAGAGGCCCTTTTGTGTCTGTGATGTTGCCATTCACAGCTTTTGATAGGCCTAGTACAATCTTGAGAACAGGGTTGCTGTATGCTGAATGTCAGACGGTAGCTCTTAGCTTTGCCTATCTTAGGTAGTTATGCTGTGCATTTTTATTGGTGTACCATGTTTGATTTGTCCCTAATACCTTTGAAGTTTTTCTGAGAAATGAAATAATGCAACATGAACTTATTAAAATACATTTTAAGCCTTTAATAAAAAAAAAAAAAGACAACTCTGAAAGGGGCTCCATCACAAGCACCATCTCTCAACCAGGCTCTCTCCCTGTCTCTCCTTCTTCCACACACGCACGCGCACACACACACACACACACACACACACAACTAAACACACTCAGGTTAATAAATAGAATCTATACGGTACTTTTGATGTTTTCCTCCTCCCCAAACTCCACGTGACTAATGTTGTTGCCTCTACATTTCCTCTTTCTGGACCTTCTGTTAGGTTTTGGACTCATTGGACAGATCCTGTTACTTTCTCAGTCTAATTTTCTGTCTCTTTGTCTTTTTTCTCCATTTTGGGGGGAAATTTCCAAAACTAATTTTCCAATATTTTTCTGAGCTCATTTCCACTAACGTGTATTCAGTTCCTAAGAGCTGTTTTTTATTTTCTTAATGTTCCTTTTCATAGCATCCCTTTCTTGTTTCATGAATGTAGCACTAACTTTATCTCTGAGGATATATGTAAGTCCCCTCCCCCTGGTTTTTTTCTCCTTGCATGCTGTCTGATTCTCTAACTTGTGTGCTTTTTTGTTTGTTTTTTGATTTTGTGTCTTGCCTCTTTTATTCAGGATTAAATTCTGGCTACTCATACCCAGTCAGAATACTCCAAAAGTGATATATCCTTCTCAGGGTATCATCTTTAGAGGTATGTGAATTCCACTTGCCCCTCATTTATGAAGTTCATTTTTAAAAAACAACTTTGTTGAGATATAATTCACATACTAATTAATTTACCCATTTAAAGTGTACAATTCAACAACCACAGAAATAATTACAAAATAATATAGTTCAACAGTTTTAATACTCATGTTGTCCAAATTATCCACTTTTTTCTTTTATTGCTTACACCTTGGACATTATATCTAAGAAACCAATATCCTTCATTCAAGTCATGAAGATTTATTCCTGTGGTTCATTGTGAGAGGTTTTTTTTTATCATTTTGGCTTTTACATTTAGGTGTTTGATCCATCTGGGTTATTTTTTGTATACAGTGTGAACTAGGGGTTCAGCTATATTCTTTTGCATGCAGATATCCAGTTTTCCTGGAGAAGGCAATGGCACCCCACTCCAGTACTCTTGCCTGGAAAATCCCATGGACAGAGGAGCCTGGTGGGCTGCCGTCCATGGGGTTGCAAAGAGTCGGACACGACTGAGCAACTTCCCTTTCACTTTTCACTTTCATGCATTGGAGAAGGAAATGGCAGCCCACTCCAGTGTTCTTGCCTGGAGAATCCCAGGGATGGCGGAGCCTGGTAGGCTGCCGTCTATGGGGTTGGTCGCACAGTTGGACATGACTGAAGCGACTCAGCAGCAGCAGCAGCGGCATCCAATTTTCCTAGTACATTTGGTTGAAAAGACAATTAAATTGTTACAGCTCTCATCTAAGTTCAGTTGACCATAAATGTAAGGATTTCTTGTTTCTGGACTGTCAGTCCTACTCAATGGATCCATATGTCTGCTTGTAAACCATTACTGTACCATCTTGATTATGGAAGTTTTGTAATAAGTTTTGAAATTGGAAATTATGAGTCCTCCAACTTTGTTCTTCTTTTCGAAGATTATTTTAATTCTTAGAGGTCTTTTGACTTCTATGTGTATTTTAGGATCAGTTTGTCAATTTCCATAAAGAATCCAGGTGGAATTTTGACCAGATTAAGTTGAATCTGCAAAGCACCGTGGAGAATATTGCCATCTTAACAATATTAAGCCTTTCTGTCTGTGAACATGGAAGGTCTTTCCATTTATGAGATTTTATTAAATATCTTTCAACAATGTTTCATGGTTTTCAACATACATCTTCTTTTGTTAAACTTCTGTGTATTTTGTTCTTTTTGATGGTATTATTGAATGGAATTGTTAATTACATTTTTTGCAATGCTCATTGCTATTTATAAAAATATGATTTATGTTATATATTGATCTGGTATCCTGCAAACTTGCTGACCCCATGTATTACCTCTCATAGTTTTTAATTCCTTAGTATTTTCTATATACAAGGTCATGTCATCTGCTTTACTTCTTTTCCAGCCTGGGTGCCTTTTATTTCTTTGATGTCTGATTGCTCTAGCTAGAAACTCCAATACAGTGTGAAATGGATGTGGTGAGAACAGACATCCTTGTCTTGCTGCTGATGTTAGAGGGGAAGGTATTCAAGTTTTAAACATTAAGGATGATAGCTGTGAGGTTTTATGGATGTGCTTTACCAGATTGAGAAAGTTCCTTTCTACTCTTATTTTGTTGAGCATTTTTATCATGAAAGGGTATTAGATTTTGTCAGTCTTTATCTGCATCTGTTGGGATGATCAAATGGTTTTTGCCCTAACTTTTACTACTTTGATGTATTATGTTACTTGATTTCCATATTTTACACCAGCCTGGAATTCCTAGAGTAAGTCTTGCTTGGTCATGGTATATAATCCTTTTTACATGTTGCTGGATTCAGTTTGGTGGTATTTTGCTGAGGATTTTTGCTTCTATATTCATAAGGGCTTTTCGTCTAGTTTGTTTGGTCTACCTCCCCTGATTTTGGAATCAGGGTAGCACTGGTCCACACCGAATGATATGGGAAGTGTTACATTCTATTCTACATTATGGAAGCGTTTGTAAAGGATTCGTATAATTCTTTAAATGTTTGGTAGTGGTGGTTTGTTCTCTTAAGTCGTGTCCAAATCTTGTGACCTCATGGACTGTACGCATAGCCCACCAGGCTCCTCTGTCCATGGGATTTTCCAGGCAAGAATACTGGAATGGGTTGCCATTCCCTTCTCCAGGGGATCTTCCCGACCCAGGGATTCAATCCTGGTCTCCTGCATTGCAGGCAGATTCTTTACAGTCTGAGCTATGAGAGAATCCCAAATATTTGGTAGCTTTCACCAAAATAGTCATCTGGGCCTGAGACTTTCTTTGTGGGAAGTTTTAAAACTACTAATTCATCTCTAAATTTGTCATTCATATTTTCTTTTTTTTTTAATCTTGCTAGTTTGAGTACTTTTTGTCTTTCTAGAATTTTGTCCATTTTATCTAGTTATCTAACTTAGATGCCATAGAGCTGTTCACAGAATTCCCTTCTAATCTTTTCTCCCCGCCCCACCCCCATAAAGTTGGAGTGATGTCCTTTTTTCATTCCTGATTTTAGTAATTTGAGTGTTCTCTGTTTTTCATTTTATGGTTTGGCTAAAGATTTATCAATTCCATTGATCTTTAATTATTTTTCAATATATCTGTTTATTGTATTTATTTACTTAGTTATTTTCATTTTGGCAGCACTGGGTCTTCTTTGTGGCACTGGGGCTTACTTGCCCCAAAGTGTGTGGAATCTTAGTTCCCTGGTCGGGGACCAAACCCGCATCCTCTGCGTTGGAAGGCAGATTTGTAACCACTGGACCACAGAGGAAGTCTCCCTGTTGATCTTTTTATTCAAGGTAATCAATGTGCTTTGGCTGCTCTCAGTCCTCGTTGCATGAGGGCTTTCTCTAGTTGCTGCAAGCAGGGAATACTCTTTGTTACAGCCCTCGGGCTTCTCACTGCAGTGGCTTCTCCTGTTGCAAAGCATGGGCTCCAGTAGCTGCAGTGCACAGGCTCCAGGAGTTGCGTTGCAGGGCCTTCAGTTGCTCCGCAGTGTGTGGAATCCTCCCAGGCCAGAGACCGAACCATGTCCCCTGCATTGGCAGGGGGATTCCTGTCCACTAGACCTCCAGGGAAGTCCCCACTGTTGATCTTCTAAGGAACCAGACTTGGGCTCCGTTGATTTCCTCTCTTGTTTTTTCTATCCTGTATTTCATTTATTTCCACTCTGGCCTTTGTTATTTCCGTGCTTCTGCTTGTTTTGGGTTTCTTTTTCTCTCTCCTCTTTCTTAAGTTGTAAGGCTAAGTTGCTGATTTGAGATCTCTCTTTAAAAAAAAAAAACACAGATGTTTCTTTTGTGACATTCATTTTGACCCCCCTGAGCAAGTTTTGTCTGGTTTCACTGCTGTAGAGTTACTGATCTTCTCCTTGTAACTAACATCTGGGGAGACACTCCATAAGGTTTTATGGTGAAGTAAACAGTTGTCCATATTTTTAAGGTACCGGCTATCAGTTAAAAGTTTCCATCTGCTTTGATGTCTAGTATTGTAAATCATATGGAACCTCATCTTGGGAGTAAATTTTTTTTTCTAGCACCAATCATTTGAGTAGACCTTCTTAATTAGGTTCGATGGCTCAAGTGATGAAGAATCTGCCTGCAATGCAAGAGACACAGGAAGCTGCTCTGAAGGAGGAAATGGCAACCCTCTCCAGTATTCTTGCCTAGAAAATTCCATGGACAGAGGAGCCTGGCATTGCAGAGTGCACACATATGCACACATTCAGCTCTGAGAGAGAATATAGCGTGAGCATTCTTTTTTTTTTAATCTTTATTTATTTACTTGGCTATGCTGGGTTTTAGTTGTGGCAAGCAGGATCTTTAGTTGTGGCACGTGGGATCTAATAGTTCCCTGAGCAGGAATGAAACCAAGGGCCCCTGCATTGAGAGTGTGACATCTTAGCCACTGGACCACCAGGGAAAAGCATCTGTGCTTTTTGGTGAGCATTTGTGAGTAACTTGACAAAAGTTACTCTTCCCACTACTCTTCGCTAAATGCCAAGGGGAGAAGAAATTTTGCACAGAGACCAAGACTCCTCTTCCAGGGTATTATGGAATCAAGACCCTCAGGCACACATTTGTCCCCTCTGGAGGTACCATGTCAGCTCTCTGGAGTCAGGTCTGTCTGAAGTTCTCCATCAGGACTTCCCCATTGTCCCTAGGAAGCCACTTACTCTGAAGGAAAGGGAACCTGAACCCAAACACAGGCTAGGCTATCATGGTGGCGATGTGTCGAGCAACAGTGTCACATGGACAAGGCTGGACATGCCCCCTCACGAGCCATCCGGGCCCTGGGGGAGAGTCCGAGGAGCTAGGAGCGCTCAGATGTGAAATAAAGAGCCTGCGCCTGGAGACCCCGGCAGGGAGTGGACACTGCAGCAGTGGAAATGGGGTCCTGACCTCCATCGGAGTCTCTGGTCCTTTCCCCAGTTTGCTGGATGACTTTGAGTGTTCAAGGAAAGTGGCATTATATGTGCACTGAACTAGTGAAGTGGGTCATTCCAGTTGCTCTGTCGGTTTGGGGGGCTTTTTGGGGGAGGGGGAGATTTATTTATCTTTGGCTGCACTGGGTCTTCGTTGCTGCATGCCGGCTTTCTCTAGTTGTGGTGAACAGACTCTCGAGTTGCAGAGCACAGGCTTCTCTTTCCGGTGGCTTCTCACGTGGCGCGCAGGACCCAGGTATGTGGGCTTCAGTCGTTGCAGCACGTGGGCTCAGTAGTTGGGGACATGCCCGCAGCACCTGTGGGCTTACTTGAGCCACGTGGGATCTTAGTTTCGGGACCAGGGATCAAATCCATGTCCCCTGCATGGGCAGGCAGATTCTTAACCCCTGGACCACCAGGGAAGTTCCTGGGTTTTTATTTTTAATGTAGCTACTTTCATTGATTTATGTTACGTGGTGTATGTTGAAAAAGGTTCACTTCTTAAAGTAAGATAAATAGAATTCTGAAAGAAATTCTGCTCCTTGTGTTTTATGCTTGTTCATAACCAAGCAGATAGGACTGCCTGGTTTAGATCTTCATATTTAAGCAACCCTTAACCTTAAGCAACCCTTTAATTTTTTTAAAGTCAAGATTGTTTGATGACTAAGGAACACAAGTTTCCGGCAATAAAACAAGCCAGAGGCTCTGCAAAACATTTAAAAAGCTAACAAAATATGAAAATCTCTCTTTGAAATAAATGAATGCATCTGAAGAATTCAAGGGGAATTCCTCTGATGCCAGGAACAAACCAGCACGGAAGTTCGTAGGAGGAAGGATGTGAGCTTCGAATCTGCTGCGTAAGGACCCAGGGCACCTGGTACTAGGCGTGGGGTCTGTGTGGAGTGCAGAGTCCCCTATCCCAGGACTCAGCAAAGGTAAGCCTTTGAGTGAGAGAATACACCCCTAGAAGAGATAGATGGCAACAAAGGTAGGTTCCATGTTATCTTTATACTGAAACTTTTTTTTTAATAAATAAAAAACTTCCATTGACACTCTGTGGCCACTAGCTGCTTTTTGAGGGCTCCTGGCCCAACTCTTACTCTTTGCACAGGCCAGAAAACCATCAGCTGAAAATTGTAAAGTGGGTCAAATCTATAGTGCTCCCTACAACTGGCAGAAGTGAATGTAATGTTCTCTCAGCTGAAGCCTGGAAGGAATCTAGAGGAGAATTTTTAACAAAGATAAGCCAACAACCCCAAATCGCAAAGTACACAAGGAAATAAGCCATCACCAGCAAGATTGGGCAAAATAAATAAATCAGTCCTACAAAGACTCCAGGTATAACAATCAGACAGGAGCCAGGCAAAATGCAGCACACCCAATTGAATGTGAATTTCAAATAAGTCATGAATACAGTTTAAGTATATTCCCTGCAATATTTGAGATATACTAAAAATGTGTCATTTATCTGAAATTCAAATTTAACTTGGCAGTCTATAATTTTAATTGTTAAATTCAGCAGCCTCAGATGTATACTATAAAGTAAAAAAAAAGTCTAATATATTTAAGAAATAAGAGAAGGAAAATTGGAAAGAGGCATGATGAGTGGAGAACATCAGAACTGACCAAGTATATATGGAAAAGGAACAAGTGAACTTTCTAGAAAGGAAAAAACGAGAATCAAAAATAAACACTAGATGGGACAGTTGGGAATAAGTGCAAGAATGCTGCAGCATACTTTGATGTGTACAGAAAAAGTTGGATTAATGGGTCCACAAAGGGGTGGATTTTTGATAAAGCAAGGACAGTTAAATCTGTAGAATATAGGCGGAGGGTATATGGGAGTTTAGTGTAAAATTCTTTTAACATCTGTTCTGTAGAAATTATCATAATAAAATAGTAGGTAAAAACAGAAAATTTAGGCAGCTTAATAGACAAAGTTGGAACACTGAACTAGAAGACAACTCTGGAGAATTTCAAAGAATACAGCCCAGAAACAAAAGAGACAGAGACTATGAAAGCCCGGTTAAGATTTATGCTGGAAGTAAGAAATAGCCATCCATCCTAGCAGAGTTCCAGAAGGAGGTAACGGAAAGTGGGAAAGGGAGTATTCATGGTAACCATGGCTGAGAACTTTCCATAACTGGTGAAGGACAGTAATCACATAGGCAGGAATCCTAATAACTTCCAAGAAGGATAAATAAAAAGAAATATACTTTCTACTAAAGGAATTTCCAAAGGATATGCTCCACAAAGAACAAAGGTGATCCTAGAAAGATATGAGATGTGGGTAATTCTTTCTCATTTATGTTGTTGTTATTGATCAGTTGCTAAGTCATGTTCAACACTTTGCAACCCCATGGACTGCAGCACGCCAGGCTTCTGTCCTTCACTATCTCCCTGAGTTTGCTAAAACTCATGTCCATTGAATCAGTGATGCCATCCAACCGTCTCATCCTCTGTCACCTCCTTCTCCTCCTGCCTTCAGTCTTCCCCAGAATCAGGATCTTTTCCAATGAGTTGGCTCTTCGCATCAGGTGGCCGAAGGATTGGAGCTTCAGCTTCGGCATCAGTCCTTCCAAAGAATGCTCAGGGTTGATTTCCTTTAGAATTTACTGGTTTGATCTCTTTACTGTCCAAGACACTCTCAAGAGTCTTCTCCAGCACCACAATTCATAAGCATCAATTCTTCAGCACTCAGCCTTCTTTATGGTCCAACCCTCACATCCGTACATGATTACTGGAAAAAATATAGCTTTGACTATATGAACCTTTGTTGACAAAGTGATGACTCTGATTTTTAATACACTGTCTAGGATTGCATAGTTTTACTGAAATATAGTTGACTTACAATGTTGTGGTAACTTCTACTGAACAACAAAGCAATTCAGTTATGTGCATATATACATTCTTTTCATATGCTTTTCCAATATGGGTTATCACAGGATATTGAATATAGCTCCCTGTGCTATACAGAACGACCTTGTTGTTTATCCCCTACATATACTAGTTTGCATCTGCTAATCCTAAACTCCCAGCCCCTCCCCCAACCCCCTGCCCTCTGGCAACTGCAAGTGTGTTCTCTATTTTTGTGAATTTGTTTCTGTTTCATAGGTTAGTTCATTTTTGTTTCATAGGTAAGTTGTATGGCATATTTTAGATTCATACTGTTAGTGGTGTCATATGGTATTTGTCTTTCTTGGTCTGACTTACTTCACCTAGTATAGTAATTTCTAGGTCCCTCCATGCTGCTACAAATGGCACCATTTCGTTCTTTTTTATGGCTGGGTACTATCCATTGTACTTATGGACCACAGCTTCTTCATCCATTCATCTGGACGTTTGGGTTGTTTCTGTCTTGGCTATTGCACACTGTGCTACTATAAGCATTGAGATGCAAATATCTTTTTGAATTAACTTTTTTATTTTCTTTGGATATATACCCAGGAGTGGAAATGTTGAGCCATATGGTAGTTCCGCTTTTAGTTTTTTGATCCTGTTTTCCATAGTGGCTGCACCAATTTACATTTCCACCCGCAGTGTAGGAAGATTCCCTTTTCTCCAGATGAGGGTAATTCTAAACAAACCCTGGTGGTTGTGCGTGCTAAGTCTCTTCAGTTGTGTCCGACTCTTTGAGACCCTGTGGACTACAGCCCAGCAGGCTCCTCTGTCAATGGGATTCTCCAGGTAAGAGTACTGGGTGGGTTGCCACGCCTTCCTTCAGGGGATCTTCCTGACCCAGGAATCTCTTGTGTCTCCTGCACTGGTAAGTGGGCTCTTTACCACCAGCACCACTTAATACAATTATTAGTATTAGGTGTATTAGTTCAGTTCAGTTCAGTAGCTCAGGCATGTCTAACTCTTTGCGACCCCATGAATCGCAGCACGCCAGGCCTCCCTGTCCATCACCAACTCCCAGAGTTCACTCAGACTCACGTCAATCGAGTCGGTGATGCCATCCAGCCATCTCATCCTCGGTCGTCTCCTTCTCCTCCTGCCCCCAGTCCCTCCCAGCATCGGGGTCTTTTCCAGTGAGTCAACTCTTCGCATGAGGTGGCCAAAGTACTGGACTTTCAGCTTTAGCATCATTCCTTCCAAAGAATACCCAGGGCTGATCTCCTTCAGAATGGCCTGGTTGGCTCTCCTTGCAGTCCAAGGGACTCTCAAGAGTCTTCTCCCACAGTTCAGAAGCATCAATTCTTCGGCGCTCAGCCTTCTTCAAGGTCCAACTCTCACAGCCATACATGACCACTGGAAAAACCATATCCTTGACTAGACGGACCTTAGTCGGCAAAGTAACGTCTCTGCTTTTGAATATGCTATCCAGGTTGCTCATAACTTTTCTTCCAAGGAGTAAGCATCTTTTAATTTCATGGCTATAGTCACCATCTGCAGTGATTTTGGAGCCCCCAAAAATAAAGTCTGACACTGTTTCCACTGTTTCCCCATCTCTTTGCCATGAAGTGATGGGACCGAATGCCATGATCTTTGTTTTCTGAATGTTGAGCTTTAAGCCAACTTTTTCACTCATATTAAGAAGAGGTGGCAAGAATACACGGAAGAACTGTACAAAAAAGATCTTCACAACGCAGATAATCATGATGATGTGATGACTAATCTAGAGCCAGACATCTTGGAATGTGAAGTCATGTGGGCCTTAGAAAGCATCACTATGAACAAAGCTAGTGGAGGTGATGGAATTCCAGTTGAGCTGTTTCAAATCCTGAAAGATGATGCTGTGAAAGTGCTGCACTCAATATGCCAGCAAATCTGGAAAACTCAGCAGTGGCCACAGGACTGGAAAAGGTCAGTTTTCATCCCAATTTCAAAGAAAGGCAATGCCAAAGAATGCTCCAACTACCGCACAATTGCACTCATCTCACATGCTAGTAAAGTAATGCTCAAAATTCTCCAAGCCAGACTTCAGCAATACGTGAACCGTGAACTCCCTGATGTTCAAGCTGGTTTTAGAAAAGGCAGAGGAACCAGAGATCAAATTGCCAACATCCGCTGGATCATGGAAAAAGCAAGAGAGTTCCAGAAAAACATCTATTTCTGCTTTATTGACTATGCCAAAGCCTTTGACTGTGTGGATCACA
>SJXQ01001887.1:220278-235186 GCA_006408695.1 Aepyceros melampus | reverse complement strand
TATGACCAACCTAGATGGCATATTCAAAAGCAGAGACATTACTTTGCCGACAAAGGTCCGTCTAGTCAAGGCTATGGTTTTTCCTGTGGTCATGTATGGATGTGAGAGTTGGACTGTGAAGAAGGCTGAGCACCGAAGAATTGATGCTTTTGAACTGTGGTGTTGGAGAAGACTCTTGAGAGTCCCTTGGACTGCAAGGAGATCCAACCCATCCATTCTGAAGGAGATCAGCCCTGGGATTTCTTTGGAAGGAATGATGCTAAAACTGAAGCTCCAGTACTTTGGCCACCTCATGCAAAGAGTTGACTGATTGGAAAAGATTCTGATGCTGGGAGGGATTGGGGGCAGGAGGAGAAGGGGACGACCGAGGATGAGATGGCTGGATGGCATCACGGACTCAATGAACGTGAGTCTGAGTGAACTCCGGGGGTTGGTGATGGACAGGGAGGCCTGGCGTGCTGCGATTTATGGGGTCGCAAAGAGTAGGACACGACTGAGCGACTGAACTGAACTGAACTTTCATCAAGAGACTTTTTAGTTCCTCCTCACTTTCTGCCATAAGGGTGGTGTCATCTGCATATCTGAAGTTATTGATATTTCTCCCAGCAATCTTGATTCTAGCTTGTGTTTCTTCCAATCCAGCATTTCTATAATACTATTATTACAGTATTATTTGTGGGGGTTAAAAAATTGAGATAGAACAAACTGGTCAGAACATACTAGCAATGTAAGCCTGGAACGGATTATTGGGCTTAAAAGATTATTTGGAAGTAATGATATCAGTTATCTTTAGATTTTCAAAAGTGAGATAGGCAAGTTAAAATTCCAAGGGTAGCTAGTATAAGAAAAAAAAATTAATTCACATCTTTAAACCAAAAATGATTGAAAAGCTTAAAGATTTTTCTTTAAACTTGATTCATTCTTGCATATAATAAATAAATCCAAATATATTAGTAATAATCAATATAAGTAGATTGAATAATACAGGTGGTAATTATAGATTTCCAGACTGGCTGTATCCCTTCTCCCTAATTCACCATTCAGATAAGTCACTCCTGCCCCCATAAGAGAGAGTAAGGGAGGGGATGGAGAGAGGGGTTTGCTGTCTCAGAAGCCCCTCTACAGTAGAAACCAGAAGCCGTAAAACCCACAACTTTCGTTACTCTCGGGTTCTAGACACAGTCCATTCTGTCTTCATGTTATTTCATAAAATTTAGTAAGATGTGAATTCAAAAATAAAGAGTAAAATTTAACTACACATAAAGTTTTCTTAGAAAAATATCAATATGGGAAAAATGAAGCTCTTACCCAAAATAACAGTATGAATATGAAGTTGTGTGGCTCTATTCCCACCCTGTATTATTTCTTTCAATTTTACTTAATAAACTCATTCTTCATTTTACTGAACTTACTCATTTTTACTTAATAGATTCAATTTTTACAATTTCCAAGATAGTTTCATTTATAAGCAATCAACAATATTTTCAACCATTAGTCAAAAATATTGTAATACTTTGTATTTTGTGATAATAAGACCTGAATACAAAAATGTCTTCTGACTTACATGTTCTGGAAAAGACCAAAAGTATACCTCTGGTTGATGCTCAAATATCCTCCACACTCTCCACCCCAGTAGCAGCGTCACTGGGGGAACTGAGCTCAGCTTAAGGGACACAGTGTCCAATCAGTGTAAAGGTGTTCTCACCTTGCTCCATGCTCCATTCAAGAAGAGATGTCTTAAACCCTAAACAAAATGGAAAGACAACCTATAGACTAGGAAAAAATATTTGCAGATCATGTGACTGACAAGGGCTTCATTTCCTAAATATACAAATGGCGCATAAAACTCTATAGTAAAAAACAGCCCAATCAAAAAATGGGCAGAAGACTTAAATAGACGTTTTCCCAAAGAAGACATACAGATGGTCAACAGGCACATGAAAAGATGCTCAACTCTCCAATATTAGAGAAATGTGATTCAGAGTTACAATGAAGTGTCACCTCACCCTAGTCAGAATGGCCATCAGCAAAAGTCTACAAATAATAAATGCTGGAGAGGGTGTGGAGAAAAGGGAACCCTCCTGCACTGTTGGTGGGAATGCAAATTGGTGCAGCCACTATGGAGAACAGCATGGAGGTTCCTCAAAAAAACTACAAATAGAGCTACCATATGATCCAGTGATCCCACTCCTGGGCATATATCCAGACAAAACTCTTAATTCAAAAAGATACATGAACCTCAATGTTAATAGCAGCACCATTCACAATAGCGGAGACGTGAAAGCAACCTAGGCATGCATTAGCATATGAATGGATAAAGAAGATATAGTACACACAACAGAATACGACTCAGCCGTAAGAAAGAATAATGCCATTTGCAGCAACATCGATGGACTTAGAACACTAAGTGAGTCAGAGTCACTTAGAGAAAGACAAATATCATATGAAGTCACTTGTATGTGGAATCTAAAAAATAAACTTTTACAAATGAACTTGTTTGCAAAAGAGAAACAGGTTCACAGACAGAGAACAAACTTTTGGTTACCAAAGGGGGTAGGGGAGAATAAAAAGAAAAGGAAAAAAGAGGGGGCATCTTATTCCATGTGAGCTGATGAGCCATAAGGAGAATCTGGACTGAAGATGTGTGGGAAGCTTCTTCCTTGAGCTTCAGGGAGAAACTGTGGGAGCCAGACCCATTCCCTTCCTGTGCGTGACCAGGAAGCGTTTTCACCAGGAGTCATTCTGCCTGAAACATCTCCAAGGGCCCCTCTGCCTCTGGACTTCATCAGCTAACCCAATTAAGGTCTTCACTACTTAACTCCATTGGAGTCCAGTTTTCTGTTCAGTTCAGGTCAGTCGCTCAGTGGTGTCTGACTCTTTGCAACCCCATGAATCGCAGCACACTTGGCCTCCTTGTCCATCACCAACTCCCAGAGTTCACTCAAACTCACATCCATCAAGTCGGTGATGCCATCCGCCATCTCATCCTCTGTCATCCCCTTTTCCTCCTGCCCCCAATCCCTTCCAGCATCAGTCTTTTCCAATGAATCAACTCTTCGCATGAGGTGGCCAAAGTACTGGAGTTTCAGCTCTAGCATCATTTCTTCCTAAGAAATCCCAGAGCTGGTCTCCTTCAGAATGGACTGGTTGGATCTCCTTGCAGTCCAAGGGACTCTCAAGAGTCTTCTTCAACACCACAGTTCAAAAGCATCAATTCTTCGGCGCTAGCCTTCTTCACAGTCCAACTCTCACATCCATACATGACCACTGGAAAAACCATAGCCTTGACTAGACGGACCTTTGTTGGCAAAGTAATGTCTCTGCTTTTGAATATGCTATCTAGGTTGGTCATAACTTTTCTTCCAAGGAGTAAGCATCTTTTAATTTCATGGCTGCAATCACCATCTGCAGTGATTTTGGAGCCCCAAAAAAGTGAAGTCTGACACTGTTTCCACTGTTTCCCCATCTATTTGCCATGAAGTGATGGGACCAGATGCCATGATCTTCGTTTTCTGAATGTTGAGCTTTAAGCCAACCTTTTCACTCTCCTCTTTCACTTTCATCAAGAGGCTCTTTAGTTCTTCTTCACTTTCTGCCATAAGGGTAGTGTCATCTGCATATCTGAGGTTATTGATATTTCTCCCTGCAATCTTGATTCCAGCTTGTGCTTCTTCCAGCCCATTGTTTCTCATAATGTACTCTGCATATAAGTTAAATAAGCAGGGTGACTATATAGAGCCTTGACGTACTCCTTTTCCTATTTGGAACCAGTCTGTTGTTCCATGTCCAGTTCTAACTGTTGCTTCCTGACCTGTATATAGGTTTCTCAAGAGGCAGGTCAGGTGGTCTGGTATTCCCATCTCTTTCAGAATTTTCTACAGTTTCTTGTGATCCACACAGTCAAAGGCTTTGGCATAATCAATAAAGCAGGAACAGCTGTTTTTCTGGAACTCTGTTGCTTTCTCCATGATCCAGTGGATGTTGGCAATTTGATCTCTGTTCCTCTGCATTTCTAAAACCAGCTTGAAACATCTGGAAGTTCACAGTTCACGTATTGCTGAATCCTGGCTTGGAGAATTTTGAGCATTACTTTACTAGCATGTGAGATGAATGCAATTGTGCAGTAGTTTGAGCATTCTTTGGCATTGCCTTTCTTTGGGATTGGAATGAAAACAGACTTTTTCCAGTCCTGTGGCCACTGCTGAGTTTTCCAAATTTGCTGGCATATTGAGTGAAGCACTTTCACAGCATCATCTTTCAGGATTTGAAATAGTTCAACTGGAATTCCATCACCTCCACTAGCTTAGTTTTCTGTTGCTAGGAGCCGAAAGGACCCTAACTTATGTAATAATTAAGCCTTTGTGCTAAAACATTATTGAAGCACTCTCCTATGAGGCCCACTGTACCAGGTGGCGCTAGTGGTAAATAATCCACCTGCAATGCAGGAGAGATGGGTTTGATCCCTGGATTGGGAAGATCCCCTGGAGGAGGGCATGGCAACCCACTCCAGTATTCTTACCTGGAGAATCCCATGGACAGAGGAGCCTGGCAGGCTACAGTCCATAGGGTCACAAAGAGTTGAACATGACTGAGGTGATTTAGCATGCACACACAAGAGACATGTCCGCTCCTTCCTGGGTTTGGTAAACTTAACAAGAACTACTGAGTTGGCGTATTGACGAGAATAAGCAACTTTCCCCTACATTTTCAAGTATGTGTGGGAATCATTACTGTTGCAGACACTGGTAGCTGCTTATACAATATCTGCTTCTCTTTCTTTGTTAGTAACAGCTCAATCGTATTCTGTACAGCAAAACGTGCCCTTGAGATGACATGTTCCAATTTTTTCTTGAATTGAGGGAAATTACATCAACGAGATGTAAGCAGAAGTTATCAGGTAGGATTTTGCTGGAAAGCGCCTCAGAAAAAAGGGTAGACCCTGATATGCACTGGTTTACCTCTTGCACCTTCTTGCTTTCTGGAATGCAGATGTGAGGGTTGGAAATCCAGGGGCCATTTTGACCATGAAGCAACCCTCAGAATGGAAACCGCATGTTAAAGATGACAGGTCAAAAAGATTAAAGGAACTTGAGTGTTTGGTGATTGCAGAACCAGCCCAGGACTACCTAACTCTGAACTTTCTTGACATGAAATAGAAACAAACCCAAACTCTGTCTGATCTGCTTATTTGGATTTTTCCTTTGTATATACCACCAGAACCTGATTCTAATGAATACATCACGTGCTGCCGTGAAGAACAGACGCTCTGGAACCAGACAGACCTGAAGCTGAGAACCTGCTTTAGTAGCTAAGTGACCTAGGGGCCACGGAGAAGGCGATGGCCGCCCACTCCAGTGCTCCTGCCTGGAGAACCCCAGGGACGGAGGAGCCTGGCGGGCTGCAGTCCATGGCGTCGCGAAGAGTCGGACACGGCTGAGCGGCTGCACTTTCACCTTTCAGTTTCATGCATTGGAGAAGGCGATGGCCGCCCACTCCAGTGCTCCTGCCTGGAGAACCCCAGGGACAGGGGAGCCTGGCGGGCTGCAGCCACAGGATCGCGAAGAGTCGGACACGGCTGAGCGGCTGCACGTTCACCTTTCAGTTTCATGCATTGAAGAAGGAAATGGCAACCCACTCCAGTGTTCTTGCCTGGAGAATCCCAGGGATGGGGGAGCCTGGTGGGCTGGCGTCTATGGGGTCGCACAGAGTCAGACACGACTGAAGCGACTTAGCAGCAGCAGCAGCAGACCTAGGGGGCAAGTTAGTTAAAAGTTTCTAAGTCTCAGTTCTTCGTCTGTAAAATGGGACTATTGAATGGTACCTACATCCAGCGTTGTTGTGAAGATTCCACATGCTCCGTAGGATGCCTGTTAGTAGTATAATCTATTAATTTCAAATATACAGGCTAGCTGACTCAAGCCATATGTATTACAGAAAAAAACAAAAAATTGGTGGTCTACAACCTAAGCTAAGACCTTGGCACTTCCTGTTAATTTTTCTTTGTACCTTTTGTCATCTGGCTCTCCTATTCCTCAAATTTCTTCACATTCTTCTCCAACTTATACCTCTTCTCAAGAACTCTACCCTGTTGGCATATGATATTGCCTTCCACTTCATGGAAAAAATTAAAATTACTCAGAGTGAAACCCCCAGATGTCCTGCTTCTGTACCAGGGAAATTCTTTCCACAGGGTTTCTTCTCCCTTCAGATGCTGGTCATTCCTCCTGTGGTTTGGAGACAATTCCTCCCGTCAACTCAGAGATGTTCACGCTTCTCACACCCCAGCTCCCTCTCTTGCTTCTCAGTTATAGACAGGCGCAAATCTCAGCCATACGAAATTGAGACAAAACCACACACTGTCCCTCTTTGACCCTTAGTACCCTTTTCTCCTGCATCTCAAGGTCAAGCTGTTTATTAAGGGCGTGGTCTACGTCCGTTACAGTCACTGCATTGCCTGCTATTTGCTGAACATTTACTATGTGCAGGGTGATTTACACACATTTATCTCCAATCTTCAAATCAGTACTGCAAAGTAGGGCCATCCCTCCCCACTCCCACCCCTTTTTTCTGTAAGAGGTGCCTGGGGCTCAGAGAGATTTCAGTATCTTGTTTCAGCTCAAAAAGCTAGAATCAGGATTGGAGCCCAGGTCACTCTGAATACAAGTCATGTTATTTGCATTCTCTCCATGGTTCCCAACCTTGGCAGGGCATCAGCGTCATCCATAAAGGTCCCACCCCAGATCTGAACGCCAGTCTCCTCTTGAATTTTCCCCCTTCATTTCTGAGCTCTCCTTGCCTGTCGCTGTCCTCCCTGCGATGGGTCCACCTCTGGCCACATCCTAAATGTTGGCAACCCTCATCTTGGTTCCTAACCTCATCCTCTTCTCACGGCAGACGTCAGGCTTGAGTGAGCTCATTGCCATCAGTGGATGTAATTGCTGTTTATGTGTTAATGCCTCCCAAACTGGTATTTCTAGCCTCATTCAGCCTCGCTCTTGGCTGATGGCTCTGTAAGTCTATATATGAGAAGTTGCCAGTTGATTCTAACTTAGGTCCCTTAAATCCAACAGGCCCACGATGGAATTCATGATGTTTCTCAAACAACCTGCTCCCAGGTCTGGCTTCAGAAGCGCCTTAGTCAGCTCGGGCTGCCTGCCATAACAAAATACCTCCAATTGCGTGGCTTGGCCTACAGAAATGTGTTTTCTTGCAGTTCTGGAGGCTGGAAGTCAGTTCAGGGTGCTGCCACGGTTGGTTCTCATGCGGGTCCTCTCCCTGTCTGTCTGTGTGCTTGCTTGATCTTTCCTCGGTGTGTCCCTGCGTTCCTCTTCTTATAAGGCCACCAACCTTCTTAGATTAGGGCCCCACCCTTATGACCTCATTTAACCTTAACCATCCCCTAAAGGCTCTGTCTCCAAATAGAGCCACATTGGAGGGCAGAGAGCATCAATATAGGAATTCTGGGGGGACATAGACATTCAGTCGATAACAACAGGTCCTCCACCAGGCAGTCACGCAGGGGCCCAAGCTCAGAAGGCTCTTGCACTTAGCATTTAATGTTCTGCATTAGCTGTTTGGAAATTCTTAGTAACTTTATATCTTCAAATTTGTGTTCCGTAGGTGAAATCCTACAAGACAACGGAGCTCGTGGATTAGTGCTCACTCACCGTCCTGCGTCACACCACCTCCCTGCATTCCCGGGACAGTTCTCAGCCTCCCACTCCTGGCTGCTCACACTGAGGGCCTCTGCCCTCCATCTCCTATGACTGCACCCCTGTCCCCAGTGGGGAGATCCTGGGCACGAGGGCAAGGGGGATGGGCATGCTCACTGTGTGTATCAGGGCAAAGCAGTGGCCATCCCAGCACCAGGCTGGCAGCACCTGGACAAATTCAGGGAGCAACTTGGCAGCTGTGTGAGCCTCTTGCCCACCCCTGTCCAGGTACCTAGTACGTCGTGGTACAGAAGTAACCATACTCTAGTTATGCAGGCGGTTGACCTGTGGCTGGGTTGGGTCTGAGGCCTCAAGGGAAGGGGAGCTGCCTGACTTGAGTTCCAGGGGTGCTGGCCACTGGTTGGCAGGAGTGTACCTGGCTGCTCTTTGCCTTGTCATCTGTACACTCTACTCCCTCTGTGTGTATCCCTGTGCCCAAGAGACTATGACAGTAAGCAGGAAATAAAGACCACAAGTTAAGAGAGACACCGTGGAAGAAAGGAAAGAGTTCTCCCTGCATGTTGAACTAGGGACCTGCCTTTTCATTTTTCAGTGAGCCCTGCAAATTATGTACCAAGCCTGCCTGCTCTGACTTTATCCTTATGTCAGCCAGTGATTCCACCACTCTGATCATCCAAGCCAGAATTCTGAGAATCATCACCAACTTTTCTCCTTTTCCTGTCCCCCTAGATATTTCCAAATGCCACTGTCTTAGTTCAGATAAGTAAAAGAAATTTGGAATGATCCTGGTTTCGATTAAGCCACTTGTGATACTTATCCACCATCAGATAGGGAAGAAGGAAAGACTTCCATGCCTGTCCAGCGGTTAAAACTGCATACTTTCAATGCAAGGGGCAAGGGTTCGATTCCTGGTCAGAGAATTAAGATCTCATGTGCCAGTGGCACAGCCAAAGGTGGGGAAAAATAGATAAAGGATAGGGAAGGAAGAAGAAAAGAAACAATAGCTCATGCTTAGTTCATCCTTTCTGTTGTCTGTGTTTGTGGGAATGACATCAGTTGGGAAATAGTAAGAGGCAAGATCTGGGCTTCCCTGGTGGCTCAGTGGTAAAGAATTCGCCTGCCTGTGAAGGAGACACGGGTTCAATCCCGGGTCCGGGAAAATCCCACATTCTGTGAAGCAACTAAGCCCATGTGCCACAACTATTGAGCCTGTGCTCTGGAACCCAGGAACTGCAATTACTGAAGTCCATGCGGCCTAGAGCCCCTGTGCCATAGCAAGAGGAAATGAGAAGCCCGAACACCGCAGCTAAAGAGTAGCCCCCACTCACTGCAATTAGAGAAAGCCCTCGTGCAGCAACGAAGACCCAGCACAGCCAAAACAAATAAATAAAATTATTTTAAAACATTTTTTAAAGGAGGTATGGTCTAAAAACACTTATCTCCCTTATACTTTTATGCCCACACCAGCCCATTGTGAACCCTTGATTTCTTTTTTGTTTCTATTTTAACATGGATACTGAAGTCCATGCGGCCTAGAGCCCCTGTGCCATAGCAAGAGGAAATGAGAAGCCCGAACACCGCAGCTAAAGAGTAGCCCCCACTCACTGCAATTAGAGAAAGCCCTCGTGCAGCAACGAAGACCCAGCACAGCCAAAACAAATAAATAAAATTATTTTAAAACATTTTTTAAAGGAGGTATGGTCTAAAAACACTTATCTCCCTTATACTTTTATGCCCACACCAGCCCATTGTGAACCCTTGATTTCTTTTTTGTTTCTATTTTAACATGGCCTGCTGGTTACTTCTATCCTGATAAATCAGGAAAGGCCCCTGCCACCCTCTTCTTAATTTCTGCACATCTTCACTCTGTTGTATCTTACAGCAAAGCAAGCACGTGACACGTATTCTGCAGACAGATCCACGGACGTCTCTGTGGGTAAAAGAAAAGGAGAGAAACAAACAAGCAGGCAAGGGCTTAGCTCCCCTCACGGTTTGTTAGCACAAAATTACCTTCGATGTGGTTTTTCAATGGAGGAATCATCCAGGGATCAGTTTGGGCAGTGACTTGTATATCAGAGTTCAATGGCAGATTAAAAACTGCCGTGGGTACCTTATGCAGAAAAGGAATTTAATCCAAGGAATTAGGTGCTTGCAAAATTGTGTGAGGGGTGAGAAAGGCAGGCTTTAAGTAGGACCTTTAGGACTGATTCTCAGGATGACTCTGTAGAAGTGATCCTGCATACTTTTTGGTGTTCACCTATCAGCTATGTTTGTGTGTTTCTTTTTGCTTAAGAGGCTTTATTGGAAGTGAACCTGCTTTCTTCCCAAAGCGGGCCCTGTTCGTATAACCTAGAAACTCACAAAACGGTGCAATCCAAGAGATTCAAATCTCTGTGTTCACTTCAAGGACACCTGTGAACCTGCCCAGGCCGTCAAGGGTGTGTGTATTCAAGCAGCCCCGCTCAGGACAGACACTGCTGGCATGTGGGACAGGCTGATTCTTTTTTGTGGGATCTTCTTGTGCCTTGCGGGAGGGTTCACAGCATCCCTGACTTCTGCCCACTGGATGTGTGAGAGCGCATCTTCAGTCAGGACCATCAGAAAGATCTCCAGGGGATTTCCCCAGTGGTCCAGTGGCTAAGAGTGTACCTCGTGGTGCTGGGGATACCAGTTCGATCCCTGGTCAGGGAAATAGGATCCCACATGCTGCGGGACAATTAAACCTGTGTGCGGCAACTCCTGAGTCTCTCCTGTCGAGAGAATCCCTGCACCACAACGAAAGACTGCGAATGATGTAATGAAGATCCCGTCTGCTGCGACTAAGAAGCCAAATAAATAAAATACAATACTTTTTAAAAGTCTCCAGACTGCTAAATGCCCCCTGGGTACAGAACGGCCCCTTGGTCAATAGCCGCCGCTCTAGCCCAGGGCAGTCTTACCTCAGTCCAGGGCTCAGGAACCTGTTGCTGTGCTGTGCTTAGCCGCTCAGTCGTATGTGACTCTTTGCAACCCCATGGATTGTAGCCCGCCTGGTTCC
Source organism: Aepyceros melampus (assembly GCA_006408695.1). Classification (NCBI taxonomy): domain Eukaryota; kingdom Metazoa; phylum Chordata; class Mammalia; order Artiodactyla; family Bovidae; genus Aepyceros; species Aepyceros melampus. Next base: position 224,476 of record SJXQ01001887.1, on the reverse strand, counting down.
CCTATGGGAATTCTCCAGGCAAGAATACTGGAGTGTGTTGCCATGCCTCTTCTCCAGGAGATCTTCCCAACCCAGGGATCAAACTCAGGTCCCCCGCATTGCAGGCAGATTCTTTACCATCGAGCCACCAGGGAAACCCAAGAATACTGGAATAAATAGGCTATCCCTTCTCCAGGGGATCTTCCCAACTCAGGAATCAAATCAGAGTCTCCTGCCTGGCAGGCGGATTCTTTACCATCTGAGCTACCAGGGAAGCCCCTGGAAGCTTTTGCCACATTGTACTCCTGGACAAACTGTCTAGGCTATGATATGTGGATCAGCAGGACCACTGCCATCCAGACCAGCCAACGCCCTGGCCCCACTTCTGACTTACTCAGCTTCACATACATTTCTCGTGTGAAGCCATCTCATGGGTGAAACCCAAAGAATTTCGAGACCCCAAGCTGCCAGGGAGCCTGGGGACAGGTGTGCTCAGCCTTCCTGTTTTTGCAGTAGGAGTAGGCACCCTACTCAAAGAAGCTGAAATAAGCCTGGAGAGACTCTATCCACCGTCTTCACCACGACATGCAAACTTTTGTTCTTGCCAAGCAAGCCGGTAGAGATGCGGATGTTAATCCGTTGAAGTGTTTTATGGTTATGTCCGTTATCAGGAAGATAAATTCTGGCACGAGATGTTTTATCACTTATTGTCATCGTCATCAGTCATGTAAACATTAACAGTACTAGCCTGCAATTTCACTGTATGTGTATGAATTTACATCTTATCTCTCCAAGAAGCTGTAAGTTCTTTTTTTTTGGCAGGATCTTAGTTCCCTGATCAGGAATCATACCTACCCTCCCTGCAATGGAAGGGAGTCTTGACCACTGGATGGCCAGGGAAGTCTTTACAAGTTCTTTCAGAGTAGGACTGGGTGCTTCCCAAATGTGAGAGCATAGTTATGGGCACATTGTGGATGTTCCATAAGAATTAGTACAGATATTTTTTAGGTAAGTTATCAGAAATCGATTCCGGAGTGCTTCTAACCACTACTGTTCAACCAGAATCTAAGAGGCCCTTTGCTATCTCTCAGGATCATTTCATAATCTCCTAATGTTGAAACAATAAGGAACCTTTAGCACACCTATTGTTGGCATTGAATCTGAATTGAGAAATACCTTAAGAGTGTAAGAGTTTTTTTAAATTTTTCATCTTAAATACATGCTGCTATTACTCCATTTCTACCCACGATGATCTCAGGATCATTTCATAATCTCCTAATGTTGAAACAATAAGGAACCTTTAGCACACCTATTGTTGGCATTGAATCTGATTGAGAAATACCTTAAGAGTGTAAGAGTTTTTTAAAATTTTTCATCTTAAATACATGCTGCTATTACTCCATTTCTACCCACGATGGAGTAACAGGAACAGAGCTAGCCTTCTGCCTGAAACAACAGCAACACACACACACACACACACACACACAGAATGTATGTGCTTTTCAGGCCACTGGACATCGGGCCATGGACAGTGATCCCTGAGAGAGGAAACACATGAGCTGGACACTCAGTTGCCTCGGGCACTGAGAGAGTCCCAGGCCGGCACTGGGAGGAGGAACGTGGGGGAGAGAGAGCCCATGAGAGTCCCTGGTAAGGGAGATGCGGAAGCCCTGCCCTCTGCGGGGGTACAGCCCTCAGGACAGATACCCCCAAAGGAGAGAGCTACACACAGAGAATATGGTGGGCCTTCCTGAGTCTCAGCTGAGTCCCGAGCAGCTGTAATCTCAGGATCATTTCATAATCTCCTAATGTTGAAACAATAAGGAACCTTTAGCACACCTATTGTTGGCATTGAATCTGAATTGAGAAATACCTTAAGAGTGTAAGAGTTTTTTTAAATTTTTCATCTTAAATACATGCTGCTATTACTCCATTTCTACCCACGATGGAGTAACAGGAACAGAGCCAGCCTTCTGCCTGAAACAACAGCAACACACACACACACACACACACACACACACACAGAATGTATGTGCTTTTCAGGCCACTGGACATCGGGCCATGGACAGTGATCCCTGAGAGAGGAAACACATGAGCTGGACACTCAGTTGCCTCGGGCACTGAAAGAGTCCCAGGCCGGCACTGGGAGGAGGAACGTGGGGGAGAGAGAGCCCATGAGAGTCCCTGGTAAGGGAGATGCGGAAGCCCTGCCCTCTGCAGGGGTACAGCCCTCAGGACAGAGACCCCCAGAGGAGAGAGCTACACACAGAGAACGTGGCAGGCCTTCCTGAGTCTCAGCTGAGTCCCGAGCAGCTGTATTTGGGAGGAAATGATGTGCAGCCTGGAAAGCACCATCCAAGAGCGCGAGAGGTGACGGCCCGAGCACCCAGGCCCCGCCCAGGGCTGTTGGTACCAGCCGGGGCAGGAGCCTGCTGAGTCACGGGCACTGGCTGGAGCCATCAGAAGGGCCTCTGGTGGGAAGGGCGATTAGCCCTCGATGGAGCAGTACTCGGGACTCTTAACAAAGCCTGAAAGAGGAAGTGAAAGTCCCTCGGTCGTGTCCCACTCTGCGACTGCATGGACTGCATAGCCCATGGGATTCTCCAGGCCAGAATACTGGGATGGGTGCCTCTCCCTTCTCCAGGGGATCTTCCCAACCCAGGGATCGAACCCAGGTCTCCCTCACTGAGGGCAGATTCTTTACCAGCTGTGCCACCAGGGAAGCCCAAGAATAATGGAGTGAGTAGCCTATCCCTTCTCCAGCGGATCTTCCTGACCCAGGAATTGAACCAGGGTCTCCTGCATGCAGATGGATTCTTTACCAACTGAGCTACCAGGGAAGCCTCAACAAAGCCTAAAAGCAACGCCCAAAAGGATCACACTGTTTACAACAAACTTAACTGCCTCCTGGAGCAGAGTCCAAGATATCACAGGATAACAGAATACCCAAGGAGGCAAAGTTCACAGCGTCTGACATTCAGTAAAAAACAAACACTGGTCATGCAAGGAAGAAAAATATGGCCCATATTAAGGAGATCTAGCAATAAGTCCAGACAGATGCAGAGCTGACATGGGTGCCCGAATCAGCAGTAATTACATTAATAACTGCATTCCAGACATTCCAAAGTTAGGTAGAGACGTTTGTTGGCCTTTCCTTCTTTGCCTCTTGGATAAGGAGCAGAGTCCAAGATATCACAGGATAACAGAATACCCAAGGAGGCAAAGTTCACAGCGTCTGACATTCAGTAAAAAACAAACACTGGTCATGCAAGGAAGAAAAATATGGCCCATATTAAGGAGATCTAGCAATAAGTCCAGACAGATGCAGAGCTGACATGGGTGCCCGAATCAGCAGTAATTACATTAATAACTGCATTCCAGACATTCCAAAGTTAGGTAGAGACGTTTGTTGGCCTTTCCTTCTTTGCCTCTTGGATAATTCGGTCCCAAAACCATTAGTGGGGCCAAGAAAGGTAGTGTCTGTGTAGGGAGCTGGGGCTGGTGCATGTCTGGGGTCAGAGCTCTGGCAGGTGACAAGGACATTCACGGGGTGGGGTCAGTAACTGGAGATTGGTTACATGGGGAGGCGGAGGTTTATTCAGAAAGTACATTAATGGAGGAAAATGGAAATCAGCTTGCTCATTGTCAGAAAAGGAAGTTACAAAATGGGAAGGGAGAAAATTAGATGAATTAGAGGCATTGATGAGAACTCAAGTTGGATAATAAAATGAATGTAGATACGGATATATATCTATGTATGTGGTCGGACACACACGTGTGTACATATACATGGGAATATACAATAGGCTTCCCTGGTGGCTGAGGCGGTGAAGAATCTGCCTGCAATGTGGGAGAGCCAGGTTCGATCCCTGTGTGGGGAAGATCCCCTGGAGAAGGGAATGGCAACCCACTCCAGTATTCCTGTCTGGAGAATCCCATGGACAGAGGAGCCTGGCGGGCTACAGTCCATGGGGTTGCCAAGAGTCAGACAAGACTGAGCGACCAGCTCAGCGCTTTCATACATGCTGCTAAGTCGCTTCAGTCGTGTCTGACTCTGTGCAACCCCATAGACGGCAGCCTACCAGGCTGCCCTATCCCTGGGATTCTCCAGGCAAGAACACTGGAGTGGGTTGCCATTTCCTTCTCCAATGCGTGAAAGTGAAAAGTGAAAGTGAAGTCACTCAGTCGTGTCTGACTCTAGCAAACCCATGGACTGCAG